>JAIPRL010001577.1:18102-61737 GCA_025469235.1 Pemphigus obesinymphae | reverse complement strand
AAAACCGAAAATTACCCCTTTTAGGACTTAAAAACCTCGAAAACTAAAAATGTCTATAAATAGCCCAAAATTTCAAAAAAATTTCAAAAAACTTAATCAACGTAAATATATTACTAAATTAAATATTAGGTAAAAATTTCAAAATCATAAAGTCATTATTTTCGAAATTAAGACGAAATTAAAATTCTCGATTTTACAAAATCGTATTTTTTGTAATTTTTTGGTAGTTTTTGCCCACGCATTAAAAAACTATTATAAAAATCGAAAAATGATCTCTTAAAAGTACCAACTAGATGCAATTTTCTACCGGAAACCGGGTATGAGTGTAAAGATCGGAGCACTCCTTCTGGTAGAAAAAGTGTTTACAGAAAAACAAAAAAAATAAAAATAAAAAAATAAACATCATTGTAAAACCATAAGCTTCCTCGCTACGCTTAGAATCTAAAATTATGTCGGTCGTGTAGATTTTTACTGCGGTTTAGATAATAATGAATAAATAATAAATAGTCATCAAATACGAGATAATTTGGTGAAAAATTTAGTTCCGGTCTGACGCTCAAAAGTTAACAAACAATTTTCGAAAGAGGTTCGCGGCATATATAGGGTTTTATGGAGCGATGGAGAATGATAAGATCCTGTCCCGATAATAAAACATCTGTTGACTCAAGTGGTATTTTTAGGAATGGTTTGCCGGTAGACGGATTTCGTTATATATTTTATTATATAATAATATACATTCGTACATCAAGCATAGGATGACCGAACGTCCCGTTTTTTACGGGATTGTCCCGCTTTTGGAATTTGAGTCTTTTTTTGTATCCCGTATTTTGCTTATTTACCGTATTTCGAAAAAAAAATTCAGAAAATGGACGAATGACTTTTTTTTTTTTTTTGTTTGTTTGTTTACCATTTTGAAACCGATTTATGAACATTTTGATAGAAAATTATTATGATATTCACCTTTTTTTATTGATGTCCCGGTTTTTAATTTTTAAAAGATGGTCACCCTAATCATCTAGCACGCGTAAAAACAATTTAAACGTTAATGGAGCGCACGCGAAATGAAAAAAAAAACAATGGCATTGTTTGGTTTGTGAAAATGACCTATTCGTATAATATAATATAATCGAGATATTTTCCAAATACTAATGGGCACACTTTGGCGTAATTCGTTTTTATGTAACCACATAGTCGTGATACACGGCGGTGGAGGTGAAACCCGCCGAGTAACAACCATAACAACGCACCGCGGCGATTCAGCAACAGTTTCCGGGTGTGTGAGTGACGGGGCGAAATGGGGGGGGAACGTACTTACGACTCCGGAAACTCGACCGCGGGGACCACGCCGCGCCTCATTCCGCCGCCGTTAGATAATAATCAATACCCCAGGCGCGTATCACGCAAATGTGCGGTGTATCCGAGAAGTTTTCGGTGATCCTCCTGTATACGTACGCACGTTGTGGTGCATACAGGTCCGTGGGACGGTGGCGGCGATGACGGTCGGAGATAAAAACTGTCTGGTGCGTTTCATCTCCCTCCCCTCCCCGCCCACCGGAAGGCTGCAACGGCGATAGAAGGCTGCAACGGCGATGACAGAGGAATGGGCCCGGCACCCGTTGACAGGAACCCGTCGTCTTTGGCCACGGTGTAATATTTATGCCCGTCGTCGTCCCCGCAGTGCCCTCACCGGCCGGGGCAGTTTAAGACGACGGGATACGGTGCAGGGACGAGCTGGCAGGAGACACTCGAGGGAAATATAACGCCAACACCATAATGTACAATATAATAAATAACACGATATGACATATCTATCGGATACGATAGGTATATTTTCACCCTCAAAGTAACGCCTAATTATATTTGTATACATAACCTAAAAAGACATCCAAAAATGAAGTACGCTCTTTTGATGTTATAAACGCAGAATATTGAAAAAATCTCATTATTCACAGTAGGTAAGTATTTCAACATTTGTAATTGGTTAAATTTTGAAAAACCAAATTTAAATTTTATATAGATATCTACCAAATCGCAATATTATTTGGAATTTGAGAGCAATGATAAATCATTGTAATCTTGAAAAAAAACGGTTCTAATTGAAGTCAATATACATGTGTATTAATAAAATATAAACACAAAAATTCATCATAATGAATATCTGTAATTACCTATTCAATTTTTAACACTCGAAACTACAACGTTTAAAAAAATAAATCTAAAAATATTATCATTGTAAAACTTAAAAATGCATCAAACTTTAATAGCATATAAGAGTTAATTACCCTTACATAATTTACCAGTTTTTAAATTATAATTAGAATATTAACTAATATTTTCCTAAATTATTAATATTCACAAATAACATTTACGATCGAAAAAACTCGTTTTACCTTCATAAATTTCTACCTTTGCTAACCTATACTTCGTTACCACTTAGAATAATAATAATATATTAATATATTCTACAATCTATTTATCATTAATTCTATGAATTTGCATTCCAAATGAAGGAACCATTTAATATTCTCAAAATAATGTTTAGTATTTAAATCCTAACTAGACATTTGACTAATATTTTAATTGAATTTGGTTGTGATAATATAATATAAAAGATAAAAATCTACTCCTATCAATAATATAAACATATATTTCAATTTTTAAAGGGTACCAATTTAATTAAAATGTGTATAACAATAACTTATAAAGTTAATAATTGTACACAAAATAACAATTATAAATAATATTTAAATTATGTTAGGTTAGGTATTATAAAATATTATTTTTTGTATATATATATAAATAAATATACGTTTTTCATAAAATAAAGTTTGTATCTATCTATGCTAATTATAAATAATAAAAATAATAAAACTTGCTAATATATTTTAATGATAATTAAAAATTAATATTTTTAAAGACGTACATATATACTACAAAATTACTCTTCAATACCTGACATTATTAAAATAAATTATATTCTAATCTCGAGTAGACAAAAGGTAAAAATATGTGGTGTAATAAGTAAAACGTAAGTATAAAACATTTTAAAAAGTATTATTTTTATGAAATATGTTAAAACATTTTAATATGGTAGATAGTAAATAATTTTTTTAAAAAACTAAATCACCTAATTTTATAGATTATCAATAATTTACAATTCTTTATAGACAACATTATTAAATAAATCGGAATGAAGTCAGTTAACGATAAAGCTAATACAACTAGGTAGTAAAAACTTTATTCAGGAGGAAACGGGCCCGAGGGTGGCACATTTTTATGTGATGACATGTCCTAGAAGAGGGGAAAGGCACTTAAATATTGAAATTGTATATTTAGGTATTATGACTTAAATTTCTGGTTTTATTAATAAGCAGACATAGTTCCAAAATCTCATAAATATTTGCATCATTAGATAAATCATAAAACATTGTATTTACTAAAGATTTTAAACGTTTTAAAATATGTTTTATATTTAATGAATACTGCAACGTGGTAATTCATCTGGAAGTAAATAAATTTCGTTTTTAATTTCTATTTAAATATTTCTATATAATTTTGTTTTAAATATATAGTTTCAATTTCCACCTTTTAATATGCCATAGCAAATAATATTCTTATCTATATTTTCAAATGGTAATATTTTTTTACTTAATTGCTCTGGAAATAATTTATTGTTTCTATATCAATCTAGCTATCTATATTCTACATTTCTATGAATAAAATGATTAAGTAATTAATCAAATTGATTAAAAATTCTATTACTTCAATAGGGATTTATAAATAGATAGATAGATAGATAGGTACAAATAAATAGATAATTAGATAATAGATAAATAATATTAATCTATTTAATAATGAAACACAGGACTAAATGTAAACAAATAAGGTGGAGAGAAATTTTAGGTATTTTGTGTGAAAAAAAGGATCCCAAAAAAAAAGAATTAAAAAAAGAAGTGAGACCTGCAATGATGTATAAATCAGAATATTGGGCAGTATATGTAGAAAGATCGAACAGACGATAAAAGTAACAGATATTATTAAGGAAAGAAAGAGGCAGTAAAGGGAATGAATGTTGGATAAAAGAAGAGGAAGGCCGAAAAAGGAGTGAAGGGGATGTAATAGAGAGTAATATGAGGTGGGAGGATATAAGTAAAGATGATGCGAGATATCCAGTTAATTGGATGTATGTAAGACTAGGGTGGCCAATCCTAAAAAGTTAAGAGAAAAGGCGAAAAACAAGAAAAGGAAGATATAAACAATATTAATTAAATATACATGCATGCGCCTCTCAAAATTATATTGTATTTATTAAAACTAAAAATAATTAGCAATAATTACACAAAAACATTGAAAATGTTAATAAATATCGGACATAATAAGTATTTAACATCAAACTAAAAAAAAAATGTCGAATTATATTAACTCTTTTATTTTTGAGTGTATATTTATATAAAAATTGTTATACATAAATCAAATAGAGAATATCTGTATTTCTATCATACATTTTCGTTATATAAATATAGACTAAATAAATTATTACAATATAATCTACATTTACGCAAGTATATTATAATTATAAGTAGAATTGCATAAACTAGATGACAAGTTAAGTAAACACAACCATAAAATAAAATTTATTTATCTAATTATAATTTATATTATATATTGATTTTTACTCCGAGAAAAAATACTATTTAGAATTTTCATTATTTGTAATATTGATATAACTAAGTACATTCAATTTATAATTTTATAAATTAATGTTCATCATCATGTTAATATGCTTTACGTAGAAATCATTATTTTATGTTCACTGCTAAAATAAAGCTACAGTATAAAGTTCGACATACCATGAAATTATATTATGGTTTCAACAATTGTTTTGTCCAGCGTAACCTAAATAATAGTATATTAATTAAATATATAATAACTACATACTACTACATCGTTTTTTGACATTATTATTACAAAATTTAATATTTTACTGAGTACTAACATCATGTCATGACGAATAATTATTATGATCATAATTTCCCTGTAATATACCTATTACAACCAATGCTTTTTTCTCTGAATACGAAAAAAAAAAAATATATTTTCGTTTTCCTTCATCTTTTTACATACACGTGTTTTCATAATAATACATTTACTACACCGCACGTAGGGACAAATGACGGTAGTATTCAATATCATAAGAATTCGTTCTTTTGAGTCTAATGGGAATTCATAAGAAAAAAAAAAGAAGCGTTCTTGACAGGCCCCTGAAGACTTTGATTAATCGTCGCACTTCAGACAGACTCCAATCTTCAAACTTATATTCATAATTTCTCAATATATTGATGACCGCCATTCACCGGACATCTTTATCATTGTACATTTTTTATTTAATTTTTAAAACTAATTATACTACTATAACTTCTTAATTACTATACTAATTAATTTAAGTACAAAATATTTTAATAAATAAAATATCAACTTCTCTAGTTAACCATTAACGATTTTCTTTATTGGGTACATATATTAATTTTAAATAATATATTATATAAAAATGAATTATTAAAATATTATAAAAATAATTGTATAATACTTAATAGATACCTATATTAATTGTGTAAAAAGTGAATGTGTTATTTTTTCACGTTAAAAATTTAAACTACCTGTAGGTATAGGTACATAAAGTTTTTACAGATATTACTGTAAATACAAAACTGTAAATGTATTTAAATTTTCAGTATTATTAAAAATAATAATGGTTTAGTATATATTCATAAACTTTCAAAACTATTATTCCATTGAATACATTTCTAGGTATATTTACAATTTTAATATACAAATCTGCTATAATATAATAATAGTTTATCAGAAATTATAACATAAGACAATAAATATAATGCTATATTTTACTAATTGTGAAATTATTCCAGCATATTTTCTAAAAATAAAATTCTTACAAATAAAATATTTAACAAAAAAATGTTTTCCATCCGCAAAGTTTTTACTAGATATTCACAAGATAAAAATTTTAAAAAACATACATTAAATAACTTCTCCGATTATCACAAAAAATAAAATAAAAATTAATATATTTGACAAATTTTCATTCATTACATTGCATCAACATACATAATTTAATACAGATAGTATGGAAATTTAGGGTATACTATAGTGATATTATTTTATGGTCATGTGGTGCTAAATATATAGCTGAAGTTAGTGAATCATTGTCATTTCGGGGAAAAAACTTCTAGTTTCAATGAAGCACGTTTTTATAAGTTTAAAACTAACTTAAGTTTATCTTTAAGAAGTTGAACTTGAGATTTATTTCGGTATATTTTGTCCTTAACTATCGGTTTTTTGATCAAAGCTATACGTTCGTTGTTAATAAAATATTCTATTCAAATTTATGTCTACTTTTAAAACCATATTTTTATTTTAAAATAAATTTTTTTAAAGTATTTTGGATACAGATGGTGAAATTTTATCCATATTTCCTTCAGTTCTCGGACAGGATAGTATATTATAATTAGGTACTTTATAGTTGAAAGAAAAGATAAACCATTGCATTCAAAAAATGATTCTCATTGAAGTTCGGTATATTATTTATAAAATAAAAATTTAAAAATACGAAACCATGACAACTTTATTTGTCATTTTGTAATTTTTTCTGTATATAAATAATATTTATTTTTATATAATTATAATTTAAGATTAGAAAACGCCTAGGACAATCAATAAATGTCCTCTTCACTCTATCAACTAAAACCAATTTACTACTATAAAAAAAAACATTATTATAAAACCTATACATTTCTTGCTTCGCTCAGAATCTAAAATTAAGATAAATATATAAACTAATTAGTAATAAAAAAAAATTAAATAATAAAATACTTACTGGTTTTAATATTGCAAGAGATATAAAACCAATAAAATAATAATTTTAATTTGAATGAGTAAATAGTATACCACATTATGATCAATTCATAAATTAATGTACAATTCACTTATAAAAGATTATATTACTAAAGAACATATTATATAATTAATGTATTAAATTGTAATAATCTAATATACTCGAACTTTATATTCTATAGAATAAAATACAACAAAATAAAATCAATAATCAACAATATTATAAGTAAATTTTAATACTAATTTACTATTATTTTTGTATTACTATATTGATGAAGTGAATTGAACTTTTATAATTTTATTCCAAACAAATAATATAAATTTATCATTTATGATATAATCAATTTTTCACCAAATTCATTAATCATTTGAAATAATGTTATATTATAATATACATTCTAATATTTTCAGTTCAAATAACTTATTTGTAATTCACATTTATGGTTCTGGTTCAAAAAGTAATCTACCCATACAATATTGATGGTTGATTGGTTTATAATGTATTTGAAAAATTAGTTTACAAGTAGCATAAACAAAAGTATTTGGATATACATATAAACACCGATACATAAATAAAATTATAATACTCGCTAAGGAAAAATGATGTTATCCAAAGTACTTGTACAATTCACCAACTGGTTTTTATTACTTAAAAAGTTCTCAATCGAATATTCTTTTTTACCTCATTTTGAGGTTATATTTCCCCTCTATTCTATACACACAAAACATTATTTTCTCGTCGTAGCCACGTCAAAGGCAGCTGATTACTCCATTTACGACATCTCACCCTCCATCCATCGCCATTATGTTTTACACACGCACACAATGTTCACCTTTATTTTTCTATTTCCCGTTTTTCTTTCCTTTTTCTTCTTGACGAATTTATCGAGCGATTGCTATTTTTTTTTTTTTTTATTCTCTCATGCTATTGGTTTTTATCGTCGTTGTAAAGTGTATATAGTGCCCCTCATTAAACTGGAGTCTGAGGTAGTCAGAAAATTCTAAACTCTTATTTATTTTGTACTATTTAAATCAAATATAGATGTAATTAACAAAATCGAATTTCAAAATATTATCTAACCATCATCATGAAGAAGATTTTTCAGAATTTTTTAATTTAATAATAGCCGAATTCACCGTTTAATATTAGAACACTTTTTAAACATTATAAAATATATGCTATTTACTACTGCCTACTACCATTGATTACACATACACATATTATATATCATAATAAATGCTCCTATGATAGTAAACAATTACATTTTTAAAGTCCCGTTACATAATATACGATATATATACACGAAACATACAATATAAATGGTAAAATATGTAATCCAAAATATTTTTGAAGTCGTCGTTTACTGAATCGTCAATTTTACCGACCTCGATATTTTATATATTATTTTATATTATTTTATATATATTACCTCGATAATTTATATATTATATGAATAATAATAATAATAACAAAGCGTTCAACCATTTACAAAAAGCTTATATATAGGTATATATTATGTATATAAATAAATACAATAAATTTAAAATTGTTTTATAGAAACTCGCAAGATATATCTGAGAATTCTCAGAATTCCAAGTGAATTTTCAAGGAGTATATTATACCACCGTAGATAGTTATGATTTTCAAAAGAAAATTAACACCACAGTAAAAACAGAATGATGTCAGTATAGGTTCATTAAAACCCATTCAACTAAAAATTAAACACTAACCTTGTTGATGAATGACATGACGTTTGTAGGTATCATATTGTTAGATTTGTTTTGCTAATCCTACGTTGTTTTAGAATATTGATTTATATCTG
The DNA here is from genome assembly GCA_025469235.1 of Pemphigus obesinymphae. Lineage (NCBI taxonomy): Eukaryota > Metazoa > Arthropoda > Insecta > Hemiptera > Aphididae > Pemphigus > Pemphigus obesinymphae. Next base: position 53,005 of record JAIPRL010001577.1, on the reverse strand, counting down.
ACACACTATTAAAAGTGTATCGAGTTCCCCGCTAGGATCGAGGGTTACGTGGCATATGGAATGTTATTTCGCCAGAGGATCGAATTAAATCCGTGAATGGCATGAATCCTCATTGTTTTTTCTTATTCAGTGTATCTGTCAACAAACCAATAAAAATATTTAACAACTGTCATCAATAATACTTCAAATATTATATATTAATTATCAAATTAAATAATTGAACATTAATGGCAGCATAAATAATAATCGTTCTTCATTGTCATCAGTAGATTTGTGTGAAGACAATCTTGTAATTAATAAGTTTTGACATTCACTCGTCAATCGTGAATATCAATTAAAAATAATAATAAGCCACTTTTTCTGTTCAAAAACTAATATCATTTTTATGACGTTCAAAAATAATTCATAATTATTATTATTATTTATTACTCATAGGTATTACTGTATTAGACATTATTATTTTATACCTATTACATATTATAATTCAATTTATTTATGTATACGTTTTGTGTTGATAATACTCGTATTTAAGTTATCGTAAAAACTTATTCATAATATTCAAACTCGTATGATATAACATAATTATATTATCACGGACTAGTCCGGGTGCCTTCCGGTAAGTGCTCATTTCGGTCTTGGAAAATGATGGTTCATGTTAGAACCAACCTAGGTCTTCTGGAGAGCGTCCCGTAACAGTTTAATCAATTTGCTATTATTAAGCTCATAATAGACAGATCCCGGGCCTTACTTTTTCAGCACATCTCGGGAGCTACTACACTATACACTGAAAAATAACAAATTGTTTAGATTTATTTACATTTACCCTTTTGGGATAACTACAGAAAAAAATTAGGGCATTGGCGCCCATATCGAAAATTTCAGAAAGGGAATGTCGAACTTTAATATAATATATTTTTATATTTGTTGCTATTTATAGTAATTTGTGATAAAATAGTTCTCCAGGATATGGCCCTCCAATTAATGCCCATCGATAGGGACTGTAAGCAGGTAAAATGGGGAATAGCAAAAACTACCAGTAGCTAAGACCAGTTCCCCTTAAACTATGAGCAATCAAAAATTTGGTTTTGAACTACTCAAAAAAGTTATTTTTAAAAGTATATAACTGATAATGATATTACATATTACCATCGCCTAATATCGTAATAAATGATTAATTTCTACATCAGACTTCTATCGTAATAAATGATTGACTATTGTTATGATAAATTCCAACGAAACTAATATAATATTATAAATAAAATTACAATACCATAATTAAAAAATTGTCTTCGTATTCCGTTAAATTTTAAATCTAATCTTTTGATATACCTATGTTACAAGTAATTTATTCAGTGTTTTATCTGCCATAATAAACACAGGTATTCATGTCTCTCTGTCATTTAGAAAATTTTTTTTTTTTTTATTTCATGTTAATTGCATAACATCTGATGACGGAGAACCAAATTTCTTTTTATTAACCACCTACACATTATATTATATTATAATAATATGTACGCTCATTTATTTTAAGATAAAAAGGTTAAAATATTATATATCTATCTATATATTATAGTATATACAATTGAACTGTCCGCATAATTGTATTAGGTACGGCTAAATAGCATTTACCACACATTGTGGTATATTAAGGTTAAGGAATAATAATTAAATTAAATTATTTGAATGGGATTTTCAAATTCAATTAAAATACTTAGTCCATAAAAAATTCTTTAAATTTACATTATTTTTTTAATTTAAATTGAGTAATACTCATAATTATTGAGAAGTATATTATTTGGACGTTTATAATAAAAAGGTTTTACCTTTTTTTTTACCTTTTTACATTACATTATTAATTGCTATTTTTTTATAATATACTAAAAAAAATATTAATCGTATAAAGAAAAACGTATATTTATTATCTAGATACGTACGTTCACATGTATATCTATATGTATAATATACATTTGTTAAAACATGAAAAAAAAACAAGTTTTTTAGGAAAAAAAAATCTTAGTTGTTTTCCTTTATACAATAAAGGTGGTAAATGAATAAACGTGTTTAAAAATAATTTTATTCGCTATTTTCAGAAAGACATTTAAAAAAATGCACGTAGTATAGTTCTTAAAATAAACTTTACCCAGAAAGAACTTATACAAACTTCTACGTTTGGCGTGCCTATTTTGTTTCAGAATATCTTGTTTGTTTTAACAAAAAAATTTCAATATTAAAAGGAAAAAGAGGTCGACATTATTTCTTCAATACGATAGTTTGTAAACTTTTATATATTTATATCTATGTATTAATCTTTACGGAACATTGTGTTACCAATTTTTAGATTATGAACGTAGCTAGTAATTTTGTAACAATGTTTATTTTTTTCTTTCTTTTAACAAATATTTTACCAGGAGACTTATTTCTATCGTTACATGCTTACCCATTTTCCGGTAAAATATTAGATCTAGTTGATACTTTAAAGAGTTAATTTTTCAATCTTCCCGATAGTTTTATTGCGTAAAGGAAAACTACTAAAAATTATGTAAAAACCGCAAAAATATGATATTATCAAATCGAGACTTTTTATTTCTTCGTTATTTCGAAAATAATGATTGTAAAATCTTTAAATTTACGTCAAATATATAGTTTAGTACTATAGTTATGGTGATTATATTTTCAAATATTTTTTTTTTTAACTTTGGGTTTTTTTATAGATATTTTTGAATTTAAAGTTTTTAATGCCTAAAAGGAATCACTTTACGTTCTAAGTCCTGAACATTTTATACTAGGTATAATAAAATAATATCGAATTTTTTATACCCATCATTTAAAGTTTAGAAAAAATTATAGAATTTGAGATATCCACGTGCATTTTTTGCATATACCATAGCTGTTTTTCACCCATGATATTAACGTTTTTCCTAAAATAATAAAACGGGAATATAATTATATATTGCAGCAACCAGCAGTGTATTTCTAACTATATTTAGTTCTTACTCTGGAAAATACGAAAATTGTTGTATTGTTATATAAAATTTACAAAATATACATTAAGCATGCCAATTTGAATTATAAATATGTAGTTTAATGTATTCAATTGTTTAAAAGTATTATTAATTAAAAATCGGAAGAAAATGATTAGGAATAAAAATTCAAGTACAATACGATAGATTAAATTATGACACGAATGTATGTATAATTGTTATAGTAATATATAGTTAAGTATATTACGTCTAGCTATTGTAAATTACTATTATTCATTTTATAATTAGTAAATTCACACTCAATCAGATGTATTTCTACGTTTTTTTTTTACAATGAATGTTTGAGTAATATACCTAAAACCTAGTACCTAGTCATAATCATATTTACACCGAAACTCCGATCAGATTTATTTTTTTCGAATGCAATACAGCCATCAAGAGTACCCTGTCTAATAAGGAAAGTGCTTCCGCCCTTTACTGAGCCAATTTTTTTCGTTGAGTTATACATAAAATAGGATGTATCATATAGGTAATATTATAAATATAATATATATTATTCTTTTTATGCATTTACAGACCATCTAGGCCTTTTGCTGCTAATACCAATTCCCTCTACTGTTCCATGTTGTATGCATGATCTAGGTCTCCGCACCAATTCGGTCTCACATTCGCCATGACTCTCTTAGCTACGTTCAACCACCTGTTGCTTCGGGCGACAACGTGGTTTTTTTTTATATATATTTTTCACGAGCACTATTCTGTCTATACTAATGTCAGCCCTGCAAACGTGGCCTACCCACTCCATTCTTGCACCTTTTAAAAATTGAACTATACTTTCTTTTCAATATAAATGTGTCAGTTGCTCATTTTTCCTTCCCTCCCATACTTGACTGTCAGAGTCCATAAATTGTCCTTAAAACTTTTCTCTCAACGATACTTAGTTTATTTATTTCCTGCTGCTGTTTTCCAGGTATAGCACGCATACGACACAATTAATTGGTCTAAGATACGTGGTATATAGCTTTTCTTTGGTTTTTCTAGACAATAACTTCGACTTCAAAATATATGGCATTGCAAAATAACGTCCATTACTAGATTTCAGACGAAGTTGAAGTTTAATTTCATTATGCATACAGTTTCTATTATTTATGTTGACTCCGAGTTATTCAAAATCATGTACTTGCTGAAAAAATATTTTCACAGACTTTTAAGTCTAACTCATCTTCACCATCCCGTACTTCTTTAGACATGTACACATATTTGGTCTTCTCCTGGTATACCGACAATCCCATACGCTTCCATTAAGTCAGACGTACTGTTTGCAATATCCTGCTTTGTATCACCCATGATTATTATATCTTCAGTGTAGATTAAAAAGGTATGATCTTCATATACTTCCAATTTTGTGTCACTGTGATACTCATCATATCACAATTTATAATGCTAGATTAAAAAGCACAGAGGATAAAGCATCATCCTATTTTAATTCCTTACTAACTTCAAATGGATCTGATACCTCTTCCGCGTATCCAAACCACACATTTCGTGTTACTTTTGAAAATTTGTATTAAATTTACGACCTTAATATACGTATATAATAAATATATACCTATGCCTATATATATTTATTATTGATAGTAAAACGGTAGTACGATAGAAGTACAATAAGTTTATTGTATATTAACATTAATATTATTATTATTATTATTATTATTATTATTACAGTACCTATAAATCAATTCAAAATCTAAAGTACGACTTTAATTCTTGCAATCTTACCTCAATGATCAGTGGTATAATATTTAATAGAAATACACATTTTTCCAAGTTTGTCGTTTGCGCATCGTATGTTTAATAAAATAAATAACAGGTAGTATGAACATTTTATTTTATTGCTCTATCAATACGGCTGATGGGTAAATTCTATTTTATATGTATAATACACTTTATTGAGTAAGAGTCGAGTTATAATTTTTGAATAAAAAGTTTCTGATAGAAAATATTCTATATAATTGATATTTTTGAAAAAGTTAATTTAGTAGTTATCTTAATCCTAAAATAAAACTACCGAAAATAATGTACACTTATATATGTATAGCATATATCGTATTCTCAGAATTGTAGACCGTTATTGCATTCCGTGGATATTAATTGTAAATATCCGAAAATACATTTGAATTCTAATCAACACACAAAAAATGCATATATAAAAGGTTATTATTTAACAATATATCAATAAGCAAACTGTCTATAAAATAGCCAATCTTAACAATTACGATGCGCAAACGGCCTACGGCCAAATTGATTATTATTTGTGTTAATCTATTATAAAATTAATTTATAATATTTGGATACTTCTGTATTATAAAATAATGTTATAAAATATAATTATATATAAGATTAAAAAATGTACACTATTTTATTGTAAAGACTTAAGAAATATCTTGTATAAAAAATATTTAATTTAAAATATTCTAATTAACATTCCAGTTAATCATATACCAAAGATCAAAGTTACACAAAAAAATGTCTTACTGACAATAGATATTATTCATAGCTTTAAGACTTGACAACGGCAAGTATTAAACTTGTGCTACTTATATACGTATATATGATCAATGCATGTCGTCAGGCTTTAAACTATTAATCATCTACGTAAAACGTTTAAAATTCTTCTCGCATCACCGCTATAGCTATTAACTTTATTAGCATACATAGTTGTTTCAAACCTCAAAAAAAAAAAGAATTTGTTAATATTAATAAATAATTAATAACCCTGCAAAAGTATAATGTATAGATGTAATGTTAAGATGCAAATCAAAATTTTCCAAAAATCATATAACTTGAGAAAATATAATATTAAACGACTAAGATCGTAAGAATCAAAAAAACTAATATATATTTTAACTTTCTATAACATTTAACTACATACAAAGACTTTTAATAAATGCTTTACAAAAATTTTTAAACTAAGAAGTTTCTAGATTTCTTTATTAATTAACTAAAAACTTAAGACCTATCATGATACATAAATATAATATACATTAAAATTATTATGACGATTATTTAATATAATATATTAAAAAGTTAACAAAATATAACCAAAATATAAATCTTTCACAGTTAAAATTATACATTTAATATGACCTAATAATTTCTTGAACATAAACACTGCATAGGTGTTATAATTACATAGGTATTAACTGATAGGTATTATAGTAACAATCTACAACCTTAATAATTATGTAAAATATTAATATAGGTACTATAAATGCCTATTCATTCAATATTGGTAAATGAAATCATTGCACAATTAGATTCAAGTTAAAATCATGTAAAATAATACAACATACTATTACTTTCCTTTAAATTAAAATTATATTCTGGCTAATCAATTATAATAATTATCTACTTTAATGTCATATTTATGTTATGAACGAATTTAAGTTTTATACATATATTGGTATAATATAATATATCGTGTATTGATGATTGCTTGAAAGTTTTTAAAACAAGCAACAAGTATGAAACAGCAATTTTTCAAAAATATGATAGAGGCAATAACATAGGTCTGAAGAAAACTAATAATAAACTAATGGTGAAATAAAAAGGGGTTAAGGGTTGAACCAAAAACCCCATTTACGAAGTAAAACAAAACTCTGTCAAAACTATAAAAACTATAAGAAAATTCATTATTGTCAGTATTTTTTTTTTTTTCATTTTGCCATCGTCATCGTACTTGTTCCTAAAATGATAACTATCAAACACGTAAGATGCCGGGACATCACAAGATCATTAGCAGCCGTGTAAAATGGCAAATCTTTAACATGACGGCTAAAAGTCATTACAACTTTCAATAGATTAATGATAGCACCTTGACTTAACTTATGTGATACCAAAGCTTGTATCAATGGCTGCACAGTCACAAGCTTAACAAGCACCTCACTTTTTTTTTATCATTTCATAGCTGTTGTACCTACAATTATTATATACGTATAAGCTAAACACGACATTTTCGATAAATCGTTCTTTAAACCAGTATTATGAAATGCATTGAACACACGTATACGTCTAATATCGAGTTGAAAAAAAAGAGACAATTTATCGTCTCATTTTTTTTTCTACAAACTAAATATAATAATCGAATAATCATAATATATTCTATGATATTTTATTTATTTCTATATAAAATTATAAAATTAAATAAATAAATAAAATTGTTATAAATAAATATATTATTATAAAAGAAGTTTGAACACATCACGTATAAAATATGTATACATATTAAACATTGTACGTATAATGTATAAATATATATACATATATATATATGTACATACTACAATAATATATTGGTAACACAAATTATGTTATCTAACAAATTTATTTATTTTTTTTTTTTGATAAAAATAATCAACTCGAATAAACATAATAAATAAGCGATAAAGCTAATAATAAGTTGATAAGATACGTCCCAAACATAAACTTTGTAATAAAAAGTTTACTGGTTCCGTCCAAAATTAAAAAAATATGTAGACACATACTAGATTAAAAATACTGTATAAAAAAAAATATATATATATATATAAATCAATTCTATCTCTCAAATATTTAATGCAAAAATTTAAAAAAAAATAACTCAATAGGTACACTCATAATTTAGTAGTTTATATAAGGATAGTTTAAGAAAAATGTATAAAATGTATAAATTTAATATTATATTAAAAGTTTATAAAATCAACCTATGTCGATTAGTTCAAATTTGAAATATACATAATTTTATAAACATAATCTTATAACTAATATAACATTTTATAATTTTTGTATGAAAAATCAAACCATTAAATTATAATTTTGAAATATTCATTTTCATTTAAGGAATAAAATAATTACAATATTTCTACTATATTTTAATCCGGCACAGAAATGGTATATACCGTTTTTAATCCAATATAGAATTTGGTATTGAAAAATAAACTCGAACGCAATCCACTCAGAATACAATCTAGCCCAAATGGAGTTAGTTACTTGGTTTTGTTTGTAATTAACTATACCAGACATATATTTTATAGAAATTATTTGGTATAATAAATGATTTATAATACCTATACAGCTATACCGTATCCATCATTCACCAAGTAATAATATTTTTAGGTATATAATTTAAAACGTTATCAAATAATAATATAATAAATATTTTACTGTGTACATTACTTGCAGTATTTAATGCACTTATGCACAACACCAATGTAATTTATTCAAACCTTAATAGCCACAAAAAAAAAAATATATATATATACTAAAAATGAACTATTTCCAGCATATAATCAGTTTATTATAAAAAAAAAAAAAAAAACATCTATGCCACTTGTAATGGGGAAAATCGTTTACCTTACAAAATGTATTCCAAGAAGAATATTACCTACCGTTACAGGAATATACGAGGGCAAAAGCGAATTCTAAGAGTTTCGAATATTGGAATCGAAATTTACCAATAACTCGAATGCCTTTTTAAATGATATATCTATGGTAGTAAATACCATTACAATAGATATATTATATAAAATGAAATGTTTGGGAAAAATTATGAAAATGGATAAATATCGCAGTAATAGACGTAGATAACTGAAAAGAAAAATGTTGCCCAAAATTGATTGAAGTTATATGTTATTAACCAAAATAAACAAAATATTGTATATTGTAGTCAATTAAAATAATCGTACAATTAATATCAAACTATTTTATTTCCACAATGTTGTTTTTTCTACAAGCCATCAAAAAACCTATTGATCAATTCCTACTATTTTTATGTTTATTTTCTTAATTATATACCTAGTAGGTCCTGTCCAGTCTCGTAATATTAAACATTAACTCTTCCCACATGTACGCATAATAATATGTTTGTGTTTCCTCGTCTATAAACTATAACTATAAACGGGATTGTCCCGTTTTTCAGCATTGTGTCCCGCTATATCAACAAACTTCCAACGGAACGTTTATCGTCCGGTTTTTTTTTTTTTTTTTTTTTTTAAGTAGATCCCATTTGTTTTGATTTTTTTTTATGTAAATACATATTATTTGATAATGTCAAATAGTGTAAAATAATTGAATTCAATATTTTGTTTTTTTTTTTTTTTTTTTACTTGATTTCATAAAAAAAAATAAAAATCTTACATAAAAAATTGATTTAAATAATAACAAAAAGAATGATATGTTAATATGAAATCGCCAATATTACTTTTAATAACAAAAACCGGGCAAATAATTAATTATATACTTTAATAATAAAAAAAAAATTCTTAAGTTTGTAGTTATAATTTCTTTATTGTCGTATGCCATTATTCAGAAATTTTTAAAAACAATCATGTTAATAAACTAAACTGACCAGTTTTGTTTTACGGTACCTAATATTTTCAGGACTTGAAGACTCCTATATATTTATCGGGCTTCATAGAGATGACATTCCCCATTAGTATGCTACATGTTCCAAAGTCTTCAAACCTATATTTCCTAAACGACGTGATTTTCCATACTCGTTTTCTACAATTGTGATTTGATCAAATAAGGTAAAGGTTACACATTTTGAGAGAAAACCCAAAAGTTCAATAATAAAGATTTTCATTATAATTATTACTCAATTTTTATAAATTGATAGAAAATTGTAATATTCAAATCATAAATTAAAATAGTACAATAACATAATACGGATTTCATGCAATGTGTGCAATTTAATATTTTTCTGGAAAGGTCAAATATTATAGCATGAACGTGCTAATGGGTGGGTTACCGAAATACAACTATATCGGCATACTTATATTCCATTTTAAAGCCACTAAAATAGAAACCTGTATAATATAACCATTATATTGTATTAAATTATTAACCCGATGTCTTTAATGTCTTTGAATTGCCTATACAAGATGCCGTTTAGAGCCTTTTTTGCACAATATAATTTTTTGACAGAACGGATAATATTCGATTAATTGGAAATCGTTTTAAAATTCAAGCCCGATGTCATTTATGCACTTAAATTACCTATAAAAAGTACCATCGTAAAAATGAAAAATTTATATTTTAAAACATCAAACTTTCTCCTGAAAATAAATTTTTCTCTGGCCACCTCTTAGCCTTTTGGTTTTACTCTTAAGCCTTAACATTAATATTGGTTCAGTTTCATTATTGTAAACCAACAATCCGAAAAATGAAGTTCAATAACAAAATGGTGAAACTCAGTATATGTATAATATATCGTAAAATGTATAATATTTATGTATATTTATGTATACATTTATTTATTTTTATTTTCATTTTTTTTTTTTAAAATGTCATTATAACAAAAATGTTGTTAATCACTCAATTCATTCTATCTAAAATTTTAATACATATATTTTATAGAATACACTATTAATTTTAAATAATACAAAGGCGGATAACAATATTAGTGCAAAACTGAGTATAGTCCAACTATTAATAATATAGCCTGATGACAAAGCTATAAAAATATACAAAATGTATATGGGGCCCAATTGTGGTACCATAAACAAATATTGTATTTTGTGTATGGTCCAATACCAATGAAACTCAAGTCTCAACAATAAAATTGTTATCCGGGAAATTGATACAAAATCATAAAAAATTTTCCTTTTAAAATATAATCTGATATAAAAATAATATAAATTAATAATTAATTATATTGAATTTAAATATTTTTCTTACAAGTATTAAAAAAGGAAAATAAAATATTAATACTAAAATATACAGTTGTCTATATTATATAAATATAATTTTACTTAAAAACTTATAAGTCTATATAGGAATAAGTCTTATAGGAATTAATAAATCCATATTTAATTTTAACTCCTTATTACAGATTATAATTACACTGTTAATGTTAAATAGTTGAGATAGTTGGACTGATTAGTCATATAATCTGTGCCTATATTATCAAGGGGATAGACTAGAATAAAAAATCGGCTACCCTATCCTTAAAATAAACGTTTATAGTAATAAATAATTTCTTATACTACTTACTAATTATACTTACTATACTAATTAAACGTACAAAAACACGATTTTTTTCCGCCAGAAATGTGAATTTTCTTATATAAAATATATAACAAAATATCCAAAGTATTAATTTCGTTAAAATTATCAAATATCTAAAGGTACCAAAATCAAAGAAAAAGGAATATATAACATTATTAAACATAAGTTGAGATATTATGCAATTTAAATATTATCAATAAACTATCTACTATATTACTCAAATAATACACAGAATTAAAACTTAATTCCAACAGTATTATAAGCATTTTGTAATATTCTGTGTAGCGTTACGAAATATCAAATAGGAGACAATTTCTTTGACAATTTCTTTTAGAGTTTACATTGGAAAACGAAGGCGGTTAAACGCACATATTCTGTGCGTGGAATACCAATGAGCCAAATGATGATGGTTGTTTTTCCACTAGCTGAATTGTATTGTTTAGATTTAGAAAAGAAAAAAGTCTACAGCTACATAAAATTGAACCACGTATCAAACTTTACACTTTTATTGAAGACATCGCCAAAAGACACCACCAAAAGAATAATCAACATTTGCACTCTATTTAAATTTTCTTTATTTTTTAAATTATATTATTTTCCACTAGTTATAAGTATTAAAAAAAATAATTTTAAGAAATTGAACATACTTCACACGTTGGAGTGTAACACTCCACACATTTTCGTATATAAATTCGTTAAAGATGGTTCATTTAATTAAAATAAAAAACCATTACAACAACCATTTTTAATTTTAAAAACAATTCTAAGTGGAACGTTTTGTGGTTTTTTAATTAACATTATTAATGTAAATATTTATATTTTTTTAATTTGAATAATCAAAACCCCATAAAATTTTATAAAATACAAAAATAAATGTACAATTATAGTCCCTGCAGGTAGCAATAATTAATGTTATTCCAAACCTAAATGTGAAAAAAAATTATTTTGTATCACTTTTTAGTTTCAACTGAAAACGTTGACCAATTTTGATTCAAAAAGTATTTTAAAAGTATTTAAGATGAAACATTTTTAATATAATACTAACAAAACTATAGAAGTGCGATTCCCATACAACATAACATTTTAAAACCATATTTTCTACCATTTTACCATTTTTTCCGAAAAAAAAAAACAAATTTAAGAGATTTTCTTCCCGGTCATTTGAAGGGGGCAATATATAGAACATTTTTAGAAATGTTTATGTGCGTTTTAAAAATAAATAATAATAATGGTCCCATTTCATATATTTATAAAATTTAATTGAAACTATTAGGTATACTTTTACATTTCTCATACATCTAACTTTAAAACATCGTAGAAATATGAAAAACAAATTACAAACAACATTTTGAGCCGTATTTCGATATGTGCCTATAAACACGTTTTATGAATTATTGCAAAATTGACTTAATTTTAATTTTTTTTTTTTTTTTATAAAGATAACTATATAAAAAATAAAATATAAATATATATAAAATTAAGAATATCGAAAAATAACAGCAACGTTGGGCACTAGACAACATTATTATCTAACATTTGTTTTTTGTTTAGTTTATTTAAAATATTTATAAATTAATTAAAAATTATAAATGCTAATGCTACTTTTTTATTGAAATTTTTTTTTTCACTGACATCCTCTTGAAACAAAAAAAACTCTTAAATCATATTTCCTGTACACGCCGTTTATTAAAATTAAACATAATATATATACATATTATTATCATATGAACGCCTTTTTCAAATATCTTCTTCTTCTTCTTTTCTAAAGGCTAAGCCTTGTCATAGCGATAAAATAGACTTCCACTCTTCTCTCTTTAATGCTAGAGTCTTCATATGTGAATACCCGTTGCATCCAGCCGCTCCAATCATCTCTCCTTTGAATGTCTTCCTCGGTCTTTCAAATATATAAATACAATTATATTATTATATTTTAAAAAACGTTCAATTTTGTGACTCATAAATTGCATAATACTTTGAATCTAACATACCAAATTCAATTTAATATTTGGTTGTATCTTGTATACGTTTGCCTTTTGATTCCTATACGAAAACCTTTCGATATTGTAATGTTATCACGATGACATACACACAATAAGTACACAGACAGCCATCAGAAATTATATCATATAATATATTATATTTTTCGATACATATGTTGAAAAATGTATGGTATTATAGTATTGTGTAAAAATATAGAGCTATAATACTCTTTAGTTAAATTACTTACATGTTATTTTCGATACAAATTTATATTTATATAAAATAAATATATGTATAATAATTTCCTTCAACCAGCGAGATCGGTTTTTTAAAAAAAAAAAATGTATATACATGTTATGTATCTCATTAGACAAAATGTATGTATTCATTACTAATTGATATCTATTATCCGTATAAAATATTTACTTGATTATTCCTATACATAAATATTTTTTAAAATTAAAACGACTATTTCATAAATATATACAATCCTATTCTATACAGTTACATTGAATTGGTAAAATGTTTGTAAATTTATAATGCCAAAATATCTCTTATTCATCATTAACTTATTTATCGACATAAATAATAGTTTAATATACAAAAAATAAAAATAAAAATTTTAAAATAATAGTGTATTTATATAGTAGTGTATTTATTTATGTATCAAATTGATAGCAATATAGATTTAAATAGTTTCTACTCGATGATTGCCAAAATAAGAATCTATCAATCGAATTCGAGGACAGCTGATCAAAACATATGTTATTTATGGGTTACATTTTTAAAACGTGCACTATAAAACCAAACCAATAACAAAAGTTTAATGAAGACAGCGAGTAAAAATATTTTGAGTATCTAAACAAAAATTATACATCGTATTTTTTAGTGTCAGTGTATAAAAACGATCTATAATATTTCACGACGACGTATTTCATTTTCTGAAAAATATACATATGACTATGTAATGATGTAAATGTTTCATAATGTAACCTTAATGGGTAGGTTAATAATTAAAGAATGTAATGTGACGCAAAAAAAATAACTATATATGTCTACGTTCATAAAATAGTAAAGTAATTGAATTTTTTTTTATAATAGTATTAAAATATTCAAGAAAAAAAATGTTAGAAAACCTTTTGATAATATTTTTATTTATTATTTATATATATTAGTACTATTAATTGCTTATTGTTTTACATATTTCATATTTTAGTAGTTTTCTTGCATATAAGCATATTTCATAATTGATTAATACATTGAAATTCTCACTCTAATAATAAATATACTCGTTTTATATTATCACCCAACAAAGAAATCAATCAAAACTAAAGAAGTTGTCTGTATTATTATTCAATAGTGGAAAAATAGATGGTGATGGTTTACAGAGATTTTAATTTAAAGATTAGCATAAAATCAGACTAATCCATTTTTGTATAATTCCCAATTACCTACAATCTAAACAACGCATTAACTGGATGCAAAATTAAATAACGCATAATAAATTAGTACCATGTTTATATAGAGCCACGTAAGTAAATTAAGTAACTTAATATAAACACAATTTCAGAAAAAAAAAAAAATTATAGATATTAGCATCTTAGATTAAAATTATAATAATAATAAACTGTGTTTTTAACTTATGTATAAGTACAGATAATATATAATATATATTATCTGTACCTATACATAATATAACCTTTTTAAATATCAATATATATTATATAATTTGTAATTTATTAAATATTATTTTTTTTAATTTATTGATTAATATAATTTATAGATTTACAACAAAAACTCTTATAATCTTGATATTACTAGTAGTCTTATATATTTATATTTTTGGCTACAAGATGTACATAGGTATTATAGGTATAGGGAAAATATTATATAAGAAGTTAACACTGAAAAATAAAAATAACCGACTTATTATATGATCAATAAGCATAGTAATTATAATAATATGCATACATTTTTATTACAATATCATAACTGATAGAATCTCGGTGAAAACTTAAAATTCTGATATCGTTTATTATATATTGAACAGCCATGAATCCACATACTGCCTAGGAACCATCAATTTCCTTATATAATTTGATAATAATACATGAAATTTATTTTTGAAATGTTAGTTCTTACACATAAATAACAATATAATGTTATACTTTCTCTCCAAAAAGATAAGTTCTATTTGAGTGAACATCGCATATGGATCGTTTTCACGTGAGTGCGTTTCAAAGAAATTATTTTCAAGTCCCTCGAACTTGGTAGGAAAACGTTAATAATCATAAATTCTTCTTTAAAATTCATTATCATCTTTATTTATATAAATAAATACCATAACTCAAACCTTTACAAGTTAAAAGCTCCTGTAACACTCGAATAATATTTCGTTTTTTTTTTTTTTTTAATCTTATTTTTAAAGTACGTGTTGTATAAAATATTTATTATGTTTTAGATTTTATATCACTTCAAAAGTTTCACATAGGTACGCTTACTGTAATCTAGATTTAAAATAAGACGCAAATGTTGACTGCAAAGCTCATATTTAATTTCATACTAAGAATGAAAATATGTTTTTCGTTTAATTGTTTTTAAGACAACTGTTTCTACTACAATTTATTAATACAATGGGCATTTAAATTATTATTATAAATTATAAATTACAAATATAATTCCCTAGATAATTGATTAGTTATACTAGGTACTATTATTTTCAATCTATGTTATAAAACGTCCCACGATTTCATATATTATTAAGTAACTATACAGGTGCGATGGTTTAAATTTTAGTGCTTGATAAATAAAACTGACGGCATAAACCAGTAGTTCTCAACCAGTGAGGAATTTAATTACTGCGCAGGAGGAAAATATATAATATGAGGAAGTTGCGAAAAATTCCATAAAATAATTAAAAATAAATATATTATATTAAAAATAATAACAATATAATACATAAAATTAATATACATGTATTTAAACAAATATATATAAATAAAAGAAAATTTGCCTAGAATGTTCATCAGGTTATTCAATATTATCAATATAATTTATAATAACTTGTGGTCGAAACTAGATGTTACCTATATAATACTTATGTGCTACTATATACTAATGATGACTAGCATGAGGTTTATGACAAAGAACCTGCAGTCCATAATTAAAATGTAAAATAAAACAATAATATAATTCTACATTATAGTCAAACCAGTTTTTATTAGTGTATATTATTATTTCTAGGTTTAAATAGTTTATACTAAACATAAACATTTTAATAACTTCGATTTTATTATTTATATAATTTAATTTATAACTGAAAAATAAAAATGTAGGTATTAAAGGTTTTTGAGAATATTTTCGGTAATATACCTAATCTCGAAAAAGATATATAAAATAAAAATGTATTATTCATAAGAATAATTCGAATTTATCGGACTAAAGTTAATATATTCACTTTATTGTTTTACCACAATAATATAATTTCTTCCAAGTATTATTCTCGATTCCGTTCAAATAACACGTAAAGGCAGAAATTTAGAAGGGTATTACATATAAAAATAATATATATGTATTAAATACATTGTATTTATATATATATATATATATATACATAAAATATGGTGAGGGGGGACGCGGAAGGACTGATTAGTACCTAAACTAATTTTTTAGAAATTTTAGCGTATCTCTATTATTTTTAGTTAAAAGGGATTCAGAAGGAACTTATGGTTTAAAAGAGAATTAAATTAAAAGATGAAAAACAATATAGGTACTTACCATAATTTATGGAACTATTTAAAAAAATATTTATAATAAATGTACTTTTTTTTCAATTGATTATTTATTAAATGTAATGTTAAACATCTATTTTTAAATTTAAATATATTTTTATATAATGAAAGGGGGTGAATGGGGGGTATGGGTATGTACGGTACAACAAGGTATAAAAAATGATAGGGACACTCTTTTTTTACCTAAAGTCCCAATACATTTATTTTGCTAATTCGAGCATGGTTTATAATTTATATAGGTGCATTATAATACTCGATGGTCAGTACAATACGTAATTCAATTGAACAAAGAAATAATAATTATAAATACCTAATAGAAGTTATAAAATAACGATCACGATCAAAGAACTGATATATAGATTGTATCATTTATCAACCCACTTTCATTATTAATATTTAATATTGACAATATTTAAAATCATGAATTATACAATATACAATATGCAATATACATACAGATAAAGGTAATTATTTTCTAATACCTACAATATACAAATAAATTATTCTTACTGACTATATCCTATATAAACTATCCATTGCTGTATACAGGGGCCAATTTAAAGGGGGTGACATGGACATATCCATGGAATTCTTCTTTATCATTATAATAATATGATAAGTATACAATTTATTTTTAGGCAGGATTAGTCTTTAATTCCATATCACACATATCACATGAAAGTTTTAATGGGTTAATACAAATATAAAGTTTTTTAATTGGTAGATATGCATTTAAATTATATTGATAAATGTATAGTGTGACCGATAAATAAAATGCATTCAACATATTTTAAATTAAGAAAACGACATGATATAAAA
Source organism: Pemphigus obesinymphae (assembly GCA_025469235.1). Lineage (NCBI taxonomy): Eukaryota > Metazoa > Arthropoda > Insecta > Hemiptera > Aphididae > Pemphigus > Pemphigus obesinymphae. The sequence continues at coordinate 35,388 of JAIPRL010001577.1, read as the reverse complement.
CAAATTTTACATTTACTTTTAACATTTATATTTACTACCGAAAATATTATTGTAGGTATTTCAAATAAAATGATATAATATTATAACATAAATAATATTCGAATTTTGTGTAAATATATTTGGTATTACTACCCATTACCCATATTTATATTAACCCTTTTCATATGTGGATATGCAATATTTATACATATTGCAATTATACTTCCTCCGATATATTTGCTATTTAATCCATGTTAAGTACTACTACTACTGTCTACTACTACCTAGGTACTATATAAAATTAAAAATATCACAAAATTAAAAATCTTTTTAAAATGAACATTTAACCTATTAAACTATTGTTGTCTCAATTCTGCCATTTCATTGAATGCTATATACTATCGGCAATAAAATACCATTTATCATTGTTGCTGAAATCCGAACGCCATTTACACGGTATATATATTATTATAACGTCAACGTATACTTTCAGATTATTTTAGGCGTTTGAGCACTTCACCATTCGACAATAACAAATTTATTATAACACAATACCTACATGACTACATTAAAATTTTAATTATTTGATTAAAAATACACACACTTACATATATTTAATATATATAATATATATATATACAGTACCTATACACTAAAAATTACACATAATTTATAAAAACACAAAATAAAATATATCTAAATGAAATACTTTTACTCTCACTCAAATACTTTAAAATAAATGTAAATATATTTAAGGCTAATTTTAAAAAATATTACTTATATTACATTAAGCATGATATTTATAATAAAATTATACTTTATTAATAAATTATTTAATGTGATAACATAATGTGAGGGAAACGCGTTTTTAAAATGAAGCATGATAATAAATAATATACAATCATTATCTAATTACGTTTAAAGTATTTGAGTAAAAGTATTTAAATGCTTTTTTAAATACATTTTTATAAAGTATTTTCTATATTATTTTAAATACCTTATTCAAATACTTATTTTTTATTAATAATTTTTCAATTACTTATTTTTACCAAAAAAATCTATGTTTTATTGTCACTATGTAAAGAAATAATTATAAAATCATATTGTATTTATAAATATTATTATATATTTTTATACTGACTCTAGTAAATCTGAATAATATATAGAAATAGTAATTCCATTTCTTATATTTGTACTGTACATTAATAATAACTTTTTAAAAAAAAATTTTATTTTGCAAGAATTGGAAATTATTTTTTAGCGCTTAAAAGTGAAAAAAAATTGTTCTTGGACTGTAGTTGTAATTAAGAAATCACAATATTTTATAAATGTATTCATTTTGTAAAAACCATTTTTAGAAAGATTGTAAGATATGTTATTATATGTATGTTATACAGATAACATACATCAGTTGTATTTGTGATACCCAAAAAAAAACGAGGTAGAACACAGATATTTAGTTTACAATATTGTGTAAAAATGTATTTCTTAATAACAACTACAGCCCAAAAACACATTTTTTCTTGTAAAACGGTTTTGTTAACAAATATCGTGATTACACAACAACAAAATGTAGTACTGTCATAGGCCTATTTTAAAATGTACTTAAATATTTTTAAAGTATTATATGCAAATTATTAAAATGAAAATCACATGTGTGGCGTCCTCTTACAAAAATTAACACCAAATCTAACTTCAGTTTGTAATTTTATTCTTCAACTTTTCAAATATTGAAATAAAATTCAAACACATTTTTAAAACTAATATTTGAGTAATATTTTAAATGCTTATTTTAAAAATGTTGAACAAAGTATTTGTTATTTTATAGCAATAACAATTTAAATTAATTTAAAAAATTTCATTCTATATGTGTACGAAATTGGCAAAAATATTTTGATCAAAATGATTTGGATTTGTTGATAACGTAACACCTAATATTGTACAAATATTAATACCTACCTATATAGGTAATCATGCACATTTATTCATTTTTGTATACTGAGAAAAATAAACAGTTTAAGTATTTAAATGAGATATTTTTTATAATATGATAAAAACATTACAAATATTCGACTTTAAGACTTTCGATTTAAAATAAAACACCATAAATAATTAACAAGAAACATCGACATTATAACTTACTTATTTAAACTTAAAATGTTAATTATTTACCTACCTAAAAATAAAGCAGTTTTTGATTAATTAGTTGCTAAAAGTTTATGTAATTTCTATCGACCAGACTTACAAAATTACAAAAATAAATTAATTAATGAAAAGCCTATCAAAGGTTTAACAATTACTGATGTAGGTAGTGTGGGTATGTATTACAATGGCGTGTTCGTAATGGAATCCAGGTGTGAATTGAATGCGAAATATCCACTATTTGAGCCAACAATCAATATGAGACGACTGATGAGACGACAGTAAACACAATTTTCGTAGCTCCTTCCTATCCTCATTTTTTTCGTAAAATCTCCGACCTATGACGGTGCGTGTACAGAAAAAATATATATCTACACGTCAAAAAAACGGCTATTACTTTTTGAATCCCTAGGATCGGTATAAATTATTCATGCACTCCGGTATAAGTCTGCCGGATAAATGGATGGATGGGATAGAACCGGCGGGCGAGCCGCGTTTCGATCATCACAAAACTGTTTTTCCTCAGTTTCTGCTCGACGCAACACACTTTGTGTTTGCTCTGCTTTATTCCATCTCGTTCCTCCGATAGGCAAACAAGACTTCCCAGTAACGCCAACTATTCACTTATGAAATAATGAGTATTAATCCTCGAACCCTGGTCATTATGTTTTGTTCAAATCATAACACATTTTACCTACCTACATGTCTTTGATACCCATATAGAACAAAAGTATTAGCAACATATAATAAATTATTTTTAATTCGAAAAATATTATTATACAAATTCTGATAAAAAAAAAAAAATAAGTAATATCATATTTTCATAATATGCAAATATGTACTCAACAGACTTAAACAATAAATCCAAAATGTAAAAACATAAAATATGTAGGTACCCAATTCAATTTTTGCTGGAAAAATTATATTTATACGGCTGAAAGTCGATTACAAGAAATATGTGGATAGGACTGTGTAAAATTCGATATTAAAACGTACAATATTCGATAGAAAAGACGCTGAGAAAATGAATTGTACGATTCAAAGCATATCGAATGCTAAACGAATTATTCTAAAATAAAAAAATGAATGTAAAATAATGTACATAATTATACTTTATAGCTAAATAAAATGAAAATTATTATAATTATTATAAATACTATACGAAAACCAACTAAATTGTTTTAAAGGAAATAATAATTATCAATGATTTACATATTAATATCCCTTTGTTTAATTATTATTAATTGTTATATAAATCTAAGAATCCGATACTACGACTTAATTATTTCGTTACATTAGTTCTAAATACTGGTAATGGAGGTGTTAGTTCGGACTTTGAAATTGAGGCTAAAGTTTAATTGGTAAACGTGCTCGACAAATATATCGCATTTAATTCATAAATAAAAGGTTTTCCACTTAAAACCTATCACTATTTTATTCAGTTTCACCCGTGAAAACTTTAAACAAAGTGAAAATTAATATAGCATACTTAAAAATATTATAAAATGAGACACCTAATTTAAAATTTATCCTAAACACTCAAAAAGTAAAATACATAAAATACATTCACCTATATCATTGACTATATATTACTAATATATAATCAATGCCTATATAGCTATATCTATGGACAAAATAGTAATAAATAGTTTTATGTCCCTAGTATTACAAAGTACATTTAAGTTAGATCTCAAAACCGATATTCAAGAACTCTGTAGTATAATATCAGATTCCAAATGGGGAATCAAAACATTGCTTCTGGTGTTCGCCACCTCGCCGGAGTAAGCTTCCGATATCAAATTTAAGGTAGCACGCCTATAGATATTTACACTTTACATTTAAACATCAAAAACATTTTTGGAATTTCTATCAATTGATTGTAATACATAAATGTATAGAATACAAAGTAAGTACAAATATTACAATAATTATGTACTTATAATAAATTTGTAGTAAACACGATTATTATAATATTTCGATGATATTTTGAATCGCATAAAATATTTCAAAAAATAAATATATATATATATATATATATATATATTTTTTTTTTTTTTTTAAATAATGGGAACATTGAATTTTATCTAATTAAAAAATAAATGATAACCTAATGGTTCGGTTTTTTTTTTTTAATAATTCCAAATAATAATATTGTAATTTTCTATAACGTATTGTATATTCTAACAATATAATATACACGTATTGATCAAATATATAAAGTAAACCTTGACGTTTTATCGAATGTGTTCACCGGGTGAAAAAATGAAAATATGCAATTTTTATCCGAGATGCGTAAGACTTGACAATAGATTATGAAGAAAATTCCTATCCATGAAATTCCAAGACACTTAATTAAAATTCGAACGCCCGTTCTTTTCGTGCAAAAATGTTATTATACCCCAGCAGTTTTTACGATAGATATCGTAAAGTATTAAAGTATCTTTCAACGAGTAAAATCATTTGTTTTTCATAACCGTTCTTTCTAAAAATGACTGAGGATTTAATATCGTTATCACCATCGGCAACAAGTTGACGTGATATTCGCCCTGTTATAACAATATAAAAACCATCTCTTTACGACTTACCGCATCAGTTATATAGGTCAGTCACGGGTCGATGGGTATTGCTGTCACGGGTGAATATAAGTCGAAATAGTAATTTTGGGAATACCAATACGATATTGTAGTATAATAATCTTAGCATGGTTTTAAAAATAATTATAAATTACTACATTCAAATATCGATTATATAACAATTATTCAATTCAATTATTTATTAAATATAAATTCCTATATTGTAATAATAATCTATTTTTACATATCATAATACCTAAATAAACCTTGATTAGGTATTATGAGTTTTGATATGCCCTAAAATATTAACGTAATTTTTCAAAAAAATTATAAGTACCTAACTGCCAATTTAACAGAATAATTATTATTGTGATTTTAATAAAAATGTTAACAAAATATATATTAATAGATAACTTAAGTATGTTATTATCTATATTTTTTTATGTAAGCATTAATTATATTACCTATATTTTTGTACTAGGTACTGCGATACCACTGTTAATTCTCTCCTTTTTATTTAAACCTTTAATTTCTTATAAGTACATCAATTAGATAATATTGAAAATATTTACATAAAACCTAATTACAATCACTCAATTTTTTTAGATAATTTAAATTACAGTTAAGTATATTATTTTATTTTATTTTTGTATATTTTAAGTTTATCAATAATTGAAGTAAATATGTTTTCTTTTTTTCCTAGATAGTGTAAGTATAAGATTTATACTCATAAAAAATCGACTGCAAAGGTCTCAAAAACTGATTTTAGGATTTAAAAGCAATAAAATTTCGGCAAAAATGAGGGGGGAAATACGTTAAGTGATAATAGTAAATAGATGGATGGCAGCTGTATCCCGGCACAGTTTTCTTTCCGGAAACACGTTTTACAAAAACTCCAAAATACTGACGGTAACGACGAGTGGTATATACGGAGCCTACTGACCGGCTTTTTAATATTTAAACCGCTATTATTACAAAAAAAAATGAAGAATTTTAAGGTACGATATCCCAAGCCAGTTCTAAAGAATACGAAAATATCTTAAAATTTAATATCGGAGTGAACATCGTCACGGTCTGATGGAATTAGAAACAGTACCTAGTTATTGACATTATATACAACAGTCGCAATGTCTCTAAAAGTTTAAGCCGTTTAATATAATATAGTATAAAATAAAAATAATTAAATAATTTAAATATACAAACAAATAACTTATGTTCCAAGACTATGAGTGCATAAACACTTAAAAATAACATTATAATCATTAATCACTGAACATTATCATCTTTATTGGATTATAAAATTTATTAAAACATTAATTTAAAAGTAATAGAATAATACTATAGGTATAACTTACAATACAAACCTGGGCAAGTTAGTAAAAATTTCTAACTAGTTTAAGTTAAAATATTTACATATAAAAGTTACATAAGTTGTTTTTAAAATCATTAAAAATGGTCAATATAACGCCAACTAAGTTAGGAAAAAGTTGCTAAAAATTTAATATTTATTTATTTATTTATTTTAAAACCCAAATTACAAAATTTTGTAAAATATATATTATAAAAATATTAAGCTATAAACAACTCAAATAAATATAAAATATAAACTAATGGCTGCATGTACAAAGTTTGAAAAGACAAGATTATTTGAAATAGCAGAACGAAATTGTTATACACACAACACACATACTATCGACTCTAAAAATTTAGGAATATGCCCAAGAATAGATTTAGGCCTATAGTTGTTAACGTTACTTTTATCATCAGACTTGAATATGAGAATAATTTAACTTATTTTCCATTTTTCAGGAAAAACACTTGTTTCAATAAGTGAGCACCGAAATAACAAATAAAATAATAACTTATTACAGTTAACTTTTTATTAAAGAAAAACAAACAATAAATTATATAAAAATACTTCACATATAAATATATATATTAAGGTGGCCCTTATTTTTGAACATTTGAATTTTTGATACAAGTCCTCCACTTTTTATTGCCATACTAAAGTAATTTGTGTTACATTTTGTGTTGATGACTCATCCCCGTACTGCAAAAAAATTGAAAATACGATAGAGGGTAGTTTAATGGCTTTTCGTAATCAATTAAAAATCTATGGCATTTAACATAAAAATGAATACCTATCATTTAGATTTATATTTTAAATACCTAGAGATAATAACGTTATAACAAAATTACTTATATAAAATATATGGAAATTTTTATTTTTTTACTATTATTTAATTATATTTGATGAATAACAAAATGAAAAAAATTTTACTCATTGGGTAGAATACTAGTGGTAGATATAATGAATTTGAAAACAATGATAATCATTTCGTTCTAAAAGCTTCTGAGCGAAGCTTCGGTGGATATAGTTGACAACTACTGTAGATTATACTAATAATATATAATATAATGAACAAAAAAAGTTGGAAAAAGTGTAAAAATTCGAAATCTCCTATAAAGTAGAAAAGTTACACCTATTATGAATTAAATGTCTCAAAATTGAAAATTGCCATAAGTAGTCCAAAAATGGGTAAAAATGTTCAAAATATGTTTGCCTTCCTAATATACTTACATACAATTTTTGGTAAAAATTTCAAGTTTATAGATTTATTATTTCTTCAAAAATCTAACACTTTCATACCAAAATTTGAAAAAATTAAATAACTATTAAAACTTATTGTACCGACCAATTTTTAAACTTTTAGGTCTTAAAACTTGAAATTAAAAACTATTAAAAGACTATTATGAATTAAATATCTCAAAAATTAAAATGTCTATAAATAACCCAAAATTAATGAAAAAATACCAAATTTTTTTTTTATAATGTGCTAATATAAGGATTTGATGGAAATTTCAAATTTATAGATTCATTATTTCCCCAAAATTCGAACACATTTCATACCAAAATATCAAAAAATTAAAATGGATATTCAAAAAAAATTTAATTGTCTATTAAAAATTATTGTATAAACTGGTTTTTAAAATTATCTATATGTAGCTAGAATGACTTGAAAAATGAAGAATTTTTATCACAATCGTGTTTACCGATTTTTATACTCATTTTTTGATAGTTTTTTCTTACGCGTTTATCAAAAAAAATTAAAAAAACTAACTCGAAAATGACCTCTTTAAAGTACCAACTATATGCAATTTACTACCAGAAAATAGTGTTACGTGTTATTGGTACACGTATTATACCATTATCTGTTTAGTAGATAGATCATGATTTTGTTTTTAAATGAACATTTATGGTTAAATGATTACATAAACAATATTGATCAACCCAAATCAATATTTTCAACATAAAATTGGCATTAAGATAATGTACGTTAAGAATTAATTAATGTAAAATTTAATTATGTTTTAAATTTTACATCAATATACTTACAAGCATTCTATAAAATAGTTGAGTCGTTATAAGTGTTTCAGTTCTTTAAAAATCGATTATACGTTGAAAAACAAAATAACTTTCAAATAATTAAAAACGATTTAAAGTTTATTAAAAATGATTCCATTATTATTGTCTTTAAATTTCAAAAGTAAAATGAATTATCTAATAATATAAAAAAATTATATAATTTCCACTTCAAATCGTAGGTAATAAGTATACAAGTACGCCTACTTTTTAAGGGATTGAATAGATAAATTTAACCAAATTTAAAAATAATGAAAATAAATTAATGTAAAACTTTCTTCTACCTATATTTAATTTAACAACTTTTAATTTACAAGTAGGTAAATTACAAATCCTGTATCAATAAAGATATTACGTAATCTCGAATGCGTTTAAAACTTTAAAAACATATCGTCATCTTCATGTACATTATGGATTATGGCTTCCAGAATAATCGTAGATCATTGATATTGGTACAAATTTGAGAGAAGAACTTCATCAATATTTTTTCTGAGGCTCTTTGAAACACATTCTATAGATGTTCTATGGTTGATCATTAAAAATGTCAAATTTTACTATATTTATTCGCTCATCAAAAATATAATATTAACATTAAATAAAAATTACCATGTCAAAAAATATCATAATAGCTGTCGTTTTTTAAAGATGTAAAATTATAATATAAAATATTTCCTATTCAATCCCTTCCAATCCATGAAATATGAACTTATATGATAATAAAATGGTCATTTTTACATTATTATTTTTAAATGTTTAATTACAAAAATTGCATTTTTTTATATTAAATTTAACAGATTTAATATCAAAATATTAATTCAATAAAAATAGATTAGATATTTGATTTTTCTATACATAATTATTTGTAAATTTTATTTAATTATACATATATTATGTTGACTAAAATTCTCAAACTATCTCGATCACATTAAAAAATAAGAATATGCCTATAGGCCTTTAACCATTACGACCATTACCGCGTCTTCACGATATCTATATAGACTATATAATATGGATTGTCATGATTTATTATGAGACATTATTACTAATATTACTCAACTCAATTGTCTAAATATGAGTGAAACAACCAATTATTTAGGAACGATTTCTAATATATATCTATCAAAATAAATAACAGATTGAACCTTCTTCTAAGTTATCTGGTACTAAATGTAATTTTAGTTTAAAACCATTTTCTTTTAATAAAAGAAACAGCAAGTAAATCCTTTAATACTCTTATTTTTTTATCTTAAAACTTGCTTTATCATGTATAAAAGTTTCTTTTGTGAAATAATATTTTCTATAAAATTATTTTTCTTTCCGTATTTAACGTTCTTGAAAATGGAATTTAGAAACCATTTACTTAATATTTTTAAACATTTTAATACCTAACTCAACTAATCACTTTTATAAATTAAATATACATATAATATAATCAATTAAAAATAATTATTAAAAACATATTAACAAATTGAAATAAATAAATTATTCTGCTGTACTATATATTATTCACAGTAATTCAAAAACGAATATGTTATATATTTTCTAAATATGTAAATCTAATTTCTCATAATTATTTTTAATTTTTCAACAGCATATTTTAATTATCAATCTACACAAAATTTTAAAATCTTAGAACCTAAAAAGTGATCACATACATTAAAAAATAAACTTGTAAAATAAATACCTTAAGGTCTTCATCCTTAAATTCAAGATAAGTAATTTATAAACGTAAATGTATTTAATATCAGATTTGATTTATTTACTAGTCATTGAACCTTAAACCATATTCAAATGAATTTTTTAATCGCTAATCCATATCCAAAGAGTCGTACGGGAAAAGACAAACATCAGAAAAGGTGGTTGATCCCGTAGTATTTTTATCTTTTACTATTAATATGTTTACCTTTGTCAACAAAGTTATTATTAAATAACATGTTATAGTACGTTCAATGGTATAATATTATATGAGATTAAATTTTTTCATATACGTACCGTGGTTATTACTTATTTCTACTTGTCTAAAATTTTATATTTTATATAATGTGTCAATATTTTTTGGAGGAATTAGGTGGATCTAATTTGTATTCGCTCCTCGTTAGAAAACTACTTGCTCATACCACATATCATGAAAATGAAACCACAATATTATAATAACTAAAATTAATTTTGGTAATCTATAGATCTTACGATTCTAAAGTAAAATTAGTCATTACGTCTAAAAACATAAACTCCAAACTATTATTACATTTTAACCAAGATAATAAAAATGACAGTCACTATCATAATTCACAGTTAGATATGTGTGTATAAAAAATAATTTCATAAATATATTTAAAAAAGTATATACATGTCTTATTTATTATAATTTGTATAAACATTAATGTGATATCCATTAAGATTCTCAAAATAATATTCAAGCTAACTGAAAATTACTAAAAAAAAAAAAAACGTTCAATCATTAATGTTTGATTAATTTAGCCTAATTGTCTTTTGCTTTTATTTGTACTAAACTTTGTGGTTTTTATATCACGTTCATCCTTTTTTGGCTGAAAAGAATAGCTTATAATTATTTTAACAGTGACATTAATCCTAAGACAACGTATTCTGTGGATTTTCTCGACGGGAAACGAATAAAATATGATCAATTCTTAGTCAGTTAACCTTTCTATCAATGCCATGGGTTGAAAAGATAAACGATATAAATACTATAGCATAGAAATTATTAAGAACATAGCGACTATTTATTTTTTTATAAAAACCGGGGTAAAATTTTTTAATTTATCCGTTTCTAATTCACAATCTTCATATATTAATATTAATTTAACAATATTTACGTTCAATTCCTGGCATAAATGAAATCAAGTCAGTTGTTCTTTTTTGAAACAATACTAATTTAAAGTTTTATTTTTAGTTAAGTTAAAAATTACTTGGCTATTATAATTTATATTCTATTATACTTGATAAAATCAATAAATGAAAATTTAATTTTAAAACAATATAAATAAATCCACAAAAATTGTTCAAATTTTAATGTTTTTACTTGCTTTATATCTTATTAGTTACTTATTATCACCTATATTATAAAACTGACAACTGTATTCAAATAATATAAAGTATTATATTATATTTCTACGGAAATATAAAATAATTAATATATAGTTTCACATTGAAAATTACAATTGAAGCACATTTTAATTTAATATCAGGAAGGTACTTTTTTTATTTTCCGGCATTTTCATAAAATTATTATATATTTTATTTCTTTATAATGAATATAACAATAAGATGTTAATAAACCAGATAAAGTTTATGTATATATATATATATATATATAACTATATAAATTAAGCCAAAAAATAATATACTCAAGCTGGTACAACTTAATTAAAAATTCTTAGAACTGTACAAATTAAATTGAAGTTTAAGTCACTAAATTGCTTTTAAAAGTTATAGTTTCTGGTCAAGAACATAGATAATTCAATATTTTAAAAAATATTTCTAAATTTGAGGTTCAACCACGATTTAAGATATACAGGTTGCTCATCGGCCCATATTAAATAGTAAACCAATGTGACTTCTAAACTGAGAATCTAGATCAGCTGACAAAAAACCACTACTAGCGCTCCTAGCAGTATTACGAGCTGTATTATCAACATAATCGTGATTATCGTGATATAATCAATGATTTTATACAAAATATTTATTATCATTATTATTATTATTATTATAGTACAACTATTACTAATATCCCCTGCATTTGGCGACACTGTTTTATAATTTTTACCGCTAGGAGAACTGCAAGTGGTTTTATAGAGTGTCAGTTTTTGGGTCACATAATTGGTATTCAATGAGTAACCAGTATATCTTAAATCGTGGGTTCAACTAATAAAAAATAATGTTGGTAAATTTATAGCTGTTGTAATAGGTAACACTGACAAGTGTTATCATACATTTATTGTCATTTTTATACATAACCTATATTGCATATAATCATTAAATATAATAAACTCATGTCATGTGCTTATATCAATCAAGTCAAGTCTCTATTAATTATTTAATCCAAATCCATCTTAATATATTTCTAAGAAGTCCTAACAATAATATAACAATAGCTTTGTATGTATAATGTATATATTTATATTATATATATATATCAGGTATATATGGCTACTCTTCTTGAATCTTTAAAATAAATATGCAATCACTTTTACTCTATAAAAATGTCTTTTTTTCTCCTGAACATTTTAAAAAGTAAATTTCTTTTGATGTTTAGTATTAAACAATATAATATAATCTGTAAATTATTTAATATATTTAATATTTTGTTCTTAATATTGTTTTAGGGTAAATGTAAAAAAATTTTATTTTAGACTCCCGTCCGGGTTATATTTCTGTGGTCACTCTTGTAACAAATACCATATTAAATGTACAAAACACACTTTAAAATAATTTTATGAAACTATAAAAAATCACAATTATCAATTATACACACAAACGCATCTAACAATGAGGATAAAATAGGAGTATTAATAATATTTCAAGATAAAATGTCTATAGAAACTATAAAATATGTGCTTTAAATGTACAGCTAAATAAATGTAATAGCCATTTTAAAGATAATACCAAAATCATGATATTACCTAATGTGGAATACACAAAATAATATATCATACACAACGACTCTTTAAACACCCTTCAAAACATATAAAATAAGATAAACCATAAGCATTGTAACAAAAATGCAAAATTAATTATAATAATAAATGTGTTATAAAAAGAATATATAACATTTAGGTATCTATTTGGATACCGAGGTATTAAAAAATGCTATATAGGCAAATATATAAATACAAGCTTAAGTGCAACACCTACCGGGTGCAACTTCATTCAAGTCAGAGTACTTGTAAGTTTAATGCCTTTTGAGTCTGAAACCTTGAATTTGTAACTGGGTTTGAGTGTGACACCGTGTAATTATAACTTTTTTTTTAGTTTAAACACTTTATTAATAGAATTACTTTTGAGTGCAATTCGTATACCTCGGTTTATGTATTTTATCGGAAATAATATTGTTAATTAATTAATTTTAAAAATATTCCACCTACAGCGGAAACTGGCGTTCGCATTCTGGAAGATAATTGTTCACCCACTATCCTAAAGTGTTTTCAACGAATAGGTTGACAAAATATCTAAGTAATCTGAAAATCGATCAAACTTATTGATATCGGATATTTATAAGAACTCGAACCTCGCTTTGCTCGGTTCTCGTCCGAGTGTAATAAGTTTTACATCTCTACGCAATCAAAATTCTAAAAAAATATCACAAAAGTCTGACAATTTGAAATACATTTACCGTTAAATAAATATAATATGGGTATAAAATATAAATAATGTATAATTAAATATAGTAGGTATCTGCTCCGAACATAAGAAGTCGATCGGACTTTTCGTTCTCGAATTTTTATATAACCATTGTCGTCAAGTCGATATGTTCGAAAGTCCTATTAAACATATACCTACCTATTATAATTCAATTATAATTTTAAAAAATACTACGGAAGTCCTACGATTTAAAATTCATTACTATAAGATCTAAAAACTAAGTATATGTACATACCTATTCTATGAATCAGTGGGACAGACTTAAATACTTAATACGGACTCGTCACAAGGTATTATATAACACATAATTTAATTTAATAAAATAGGTAGGTACAACATTTAATTCAAACACATGATTCAGATAACATACGACACTGTTACGTATATCGACAGATAATATTATATACGCGTATTCGGAACAAACGTCCTGGTCAGACAGGTACGATCGGTAGACAAAGAAACATCCGGAAAACGCTTTTAAAATACATAATACACGAATTTACTCAAATGTCCACCTTAAAACAAAATAATAATGAAAAACGGAAAAAAAAATTGGAAAAAATACAAAAAAAATCGCATGAAGTCGCCGCCCGAGCTTTCGTCTGTCATGTATAGGGACATTTATACTTGCCTAACGGGTGGAAGTGGAAATCGAACCTGAGACCCTACACATCTAAACACTAATTCTTATCGAATGACCTAACTATCCGATATGAGTAACCATACGAAACACGTGCCTAATAAATACTATAAACAACACGGATCGTTATTTCGAGAATTGTTACAAATTTACGATCATTGGTAGTATTGATAATCATTTATGAAATATAACGAATGATCATATGGTTATTTTTGATATCACAGTCATAATTAATAACGCCTTTTAAAACCAGTCGTTATTTAAAATAACTATAGGTATCGTTATTCATACACCTTTGTCATTTTCAGAAATGTTATCAATCCGCAATCGCTTCAAATAAAATAATAATATTAAATAGTTAATAATAATTATTATTTAATATTTATATTTTGATATTTTATTATTATATATTACCTATTAAAATTTAATTGTTTATTAGTATTGCAACATTTTGGTATCCTTTATTATGTGTAAGAAAATATCAGAAAGCAATTCTATACTAGATAATAATATTTGTAATAGCATAGATTATATGAATACAGATAGATCACTTGCAATGTCAACAAAAACGACGACGTCATATTTTGGCCACTGATAACTCTGATAACTCCACAGAAATCAGTGTGACCACTATATATATACCATAAATTTAAACTTTATTCCCGTGAGATAAACTGAAATCTGTGTTGTTTTATTATTATCTATTATGATAACATTAAAAATTATGAATTATTTATACAATAATATTGTATATTAACAAAATAATTTATATAGATGTATGTAACTACACTGATAACTGTAGAGCCTATCAGAAGACGATATTCGACGATCTATTTTTATAGATTGTTATATATGTATATATGTATATGTAATGTATATTTTTATACATTTTTATAATTGTTTTCTGGCCGAGTCACCCACAGATTAAGATAGTAAGGACTGGAATCGGAGACATTATCGGTGGACTTCAATATTGTTTCGAGCAGTACAAGTATGGTTTATAGTGCTATCTATGTGGAAATACAAAATACTAATAATAACACAGATAATGTCATTATCAATGTTTAAACAGACAAAAAATAAAAAATACAGTTTGACCATTTTAATTAAATCTTAAATCTTTATTGTTTTTAATTTTTATATACACTTATGTATTGACTAATTTTGCTATTGTTTTTTTTTTTTAGCATTTATCTTGGTTGTGTTTTTATTTGCAATTAATGAATACTGTTTCATTCGCATGATTACAAAGTTGGATATTATTTGTGTTAGTATATCTGTTTTATATTCCATACAAACAAATTATATGACCTATTGTTATTAAAAAAATCATAAATTGTTAATAAGAAAATATTGTCTTTATAATATTTAGAAAATGACTTTCTACTGATATCAATAATCCAAAAATAAAATGATTTGGATAAGTCAAACCTCCATTTGATTTCAAATTTACAAGTGCAGCTTCAGGTTTATTGTGATAAGATATTTTATCTAAATTAATATAATATATAACCTTATAAGTCATAACTCAAGACATAATATTTGTCTTTTGACGCAAATTATTCAAAATAAATATAAGTAACATTATTATTTATTTGGAGCGCTTTTACCCCTAGTTGTACCACTCATGGCTGGGTAGGTAGAAGTATCGAAACATTTGAGGAACCTTCCTCTACTACCCCCTTACCATGTCGATACTAGTCCATACTATCTTAATCCCTGGTGTCACTATATATATTGTAATAATTATATTATTAATGTACACCTAGCTCTCGACGTTTATATAAATAATATAAAGTAGGTATTACCTACTTTACTACCTTTACTTTACTTTACCTACTAGTAGGTAGTACCTACCTATTGGCTATTATTATTTATTATGTTTAAAATTGTAAATACTTATCACAGTTTTGTGTTTATTCATAGTACCTAGGTATTTAATACAAACGATTTTATTATTTTATAAAACTACAAAAGGAAAAAAATAAGAAATAAAAAACAAATAATTGAAATTCTACAATTTTACCAACTTGATAACAATATATTTAAAATTTACCTAATAATTAACGATCATAACGAGGTTAAAACCATTATAAATACTTGGTATACCTAATCGTTATTCCTACATAACGATGGTTATTTTTACAGATCTCTATTTATTACGATTACTATTTTAACGATTCTCAATATTTGACCCTCCCCTCGCTCCGATATTTTGAATTTTGTCAGAGACAATGTTTTGCTGAATTTCCCGGATACGGATAGGGGTTTTCACGGATCTGTGTACGGATACATGTTGGAATCAACATGCACGGAACGGAACAGACGTACCGGAGCCGGACTGGATATGTGTAAATGAACCTTAAGAATTTTCAATGAAAAACTTGTAATAGCATTTTTCATTTTTATTAACTTACAAAGATGTTAGAAACATGAAACAAAAAACAAATTATAGCTTATAGTTTTATCTAGCGATCTACGAAGCCTTTTTTCGAAATATTCATTTTTTTTTAGAATTTATATAGTTGTTGAAAAAAAAAATCAAAATATTGATTTTTTAACAACTCACAAAACTTATAAATATGCATATATCAAAAATCGGCTATGTAGGTCGCTAGTTAATTTTGTTATTTAAAATTTATTTTTCATTTCAACTTTCTACGATATTCCCAAATTGTTAAAAATGAAAAATGCGTAAACATGTTTTTCAACAAATATCGCTCTTACACAACAATAAAAAATGGTATTGACACAAAACTATTTTTAAATTACTTAATACCTACTTTTAAAATATATTTAAATACATATATTCAAATTGTTGAATTTTCATTTTTCTAAAAATTTCATAAATATTGCCTATACAAAACCCGTTAAAAATTGGGTGTACACTGTACAACTTCCTCTTAAGAGGATGTCAGCGCGACCATTTTTAAGGGGTTGTATATAGGCAATTTTTAGAACATTTTATTAAAAATGAAAATCTAATAATTGAAAAACGTTTATATGCATTAAAATGACTAATAATTGATCCCTTTACTATATCATTTTAGATTCTGAGCGTAGCGAGGGAGCTAGTGGTTTTACAATGATGTTTATTTTTTTTTTTTTTTTTTTTTTTCTCTGTTAACAAATTTACTACCAGAAGGAGT
>JAIPRL010001577.1:0-18002 GCA_025469235.1 Pemphigus obesinymphae | reverse complement strand
TTTATCATTGCTTTCAAATTCAATACATCCACCAAAAGTACCCTACCCAGTAGCGAAGTGCATCCACCAATACTGACACCCGACGAGCGAAGTGCTTCCACAACCTACTGACCGGCTTTTTTATTATGATTGTTTTTATGAATTAATAAAATTTTATTGAAAATATTACTTTGCATTTCTCATTTATAACAACTTGCAAATATCTTAGAAATATGAAATAAAAAATAAATGATAAAATCAAAATTATCTAGTGCTCTACAGAGCCATTTTTTTATATATGTATTTGAACATGTTTTATGAATTGTTAAAAACTCGACATTTTTGTTTTTTTTTAATAACTATAACTCTTGAAAAATTTTAAATATCATAAAAAAGCCCCGTAAAGCACTAGATAATGTTGTTATCTGTAATTTGTTTTTCGTTTCATTTTTTTAAGATGATTGTAAGTTATTAAAAATGAGAAATGCTAACATGAGTTTGTTTGCGCTAACATCCTCTTAAGAAAATGCCACACCATTAATTTTTAATAGTATAAATATGTCCACCAAGAACAAACGAAAATACCTCTTAAAATGATTTTAGAATTAAAACACCTATTATAAAATATATAAAGAACAATATTTTGGAGACAATCTCTTTAGTATTTTTAAAAATATTAATGACTTAAAAAGTTAATGTAATTTTAAAAGGTTAAAAATATGGTTTTTTGTACATACAATATTTAACAATATTAAAACACCGTGAAACACCGATGAGATCGTTTCAAGTTGATTGTCATATATTCATTTTGTAATATGTTAATAGGTGTATTAGCTCTAAAACCATTTTAAAATGCCTTTTTTATGTTTTTCGTAAATATGTTTTTGAACATATTATGTCTTGATTATATAACAATAAAAAGTAAAAATAAATGGGACTATTGCTAGATTATTTTTAAAATACATTTTAACATTTCTTAATTATTTTATTTTCATTTTTAAAAATTACCTATACTAAATCCCTTAAAAATGGATGGTGTGGCGTCCTCTTGAGAAAAAACTATAATAAAAACCTTATGATATATATTTGGCCCACGGAAAAAAACGCACAAAAAATATTTGTCTTGTTATAAATTTTTTTATTTTTATTATATATACCTACATGGAAAAATATCTCACAAATAGATTGTATGTTTATAGATCTCCTAGATCACATAATCACAGGACATAACAGAAGCACAGAATTCTGTACCAGAAGCGTCACCATAGAATATTCTGTGGTGTCACTATAAGTGATAAGACGATTCTTGTGTACACTGTACGAGTACACCCGCGATATTATTTGCAATATTTCAAAGTCGTAGCATCGATCTCGTCGAGAAAAATAGATTATATTCAAGTAAATGTATGCTTGCTATGATAAATTATGATTTACGAACTACATCCGTATAAATACGTGTAGTTAGTATTGGAATATTATAACATTATTCATAATGTATAGTATAATGTAGAAATGAACTTAAAAATTAAGACGATATAATATTTTCAGATGAAATATGAAAAAAGAAAATTATTATTATGTATAAGTAGAAAGTACGTAACAAGATTTAATATTATGTAATATAATGTTCTTTAATAAAACTTATTATTTTTTCCGGGAATTTTTTTTTTCCTAGATTCACACTATATTTAACTAAAAATACCTGTTTAAGAGAAGTGGTATTCACATTGGCTGTCTCTGTCCAACGAACTGATAATGTATGAAATTTACGTTCAGAATTTTTTACCTCAACTTTGTTATTTATATTATCTGATACCAATTACCTTTATGTAATATATTACCAAATTTATAGACGATATCATTATCTATGCTATAGC
The DNA here is from genome assembly GCA_025469235.1 of Pemphigus obesinymphae. Classification (NCBI taxonomy): domain Eukaryota; kingdom Metazoa; phylum Arthropoda; class Insecta; order Hemiptera; family Aphididae; genus Pemphigus; species Pemphigus obesinymphae. The sequence goes on along the minus strand of JAIPRL010001577.1, from coordinate 16,146 downwards.
GTTGTATTTTTGAAATTTCAATATTAAGAAGACATTACATCGATGATTTTCAGCGATAAAAACATGTTTACGCAAATAACACACGGATTCTTAAAGTTATTTTAGAGTTAAAATTTCGATTAACAAATCGATAGAGGACAAAATTTTGAAGTAAACCTGATCTGGAATTTTTAATTTATTACTTTAGAAAAAGTTATTAAAATTTGAAAATGAGAAAAACATAAGTTTATAAAACTACAATACCTATCTTCTTTTTTAATTAATAAATTAAAAAACCAAAATGAGGTTCACTCCAAAATGTTGTATTTTATTGATTTAATAATTATAGTATTTTTACTCTAAAATATATCATTTTACTCTTTTGCTCAAATGTGTTTTTTAATAAATATCATGAATACACAACAATAAAAAGTGATAGAGACATGGGATCAATTTTAAATTACTTTTAATTTGTTGTATTTTAATATTTCTAAAAACTTCTTGAAAATTGCCTATACACAACCCCTTAAAAAACGAGTGTGTAGTGTCCTCTTTAAGAGAAATATATATGTATTTAAATTATTGGGATTTAAAAAAAGTTATATCTCTTTACAAGCTGAAAATTTCAGAAAAAAATACAACGCTACAGCATATATTATGATCTCGTCTATAAATTTAGTAATATATAAATTTACTCTAATACAATAAATGACAAGTTGTAGTAAAAATTCTGAACGTATAGAGGCAGCAAATTCGGGTATCCTAGTGTTAATAAACCTATAAAACGAAAATATTACGTCATATTATTTTCGATATTATCTATATGTATCAGTAAACTAAAGTTTTATTGAAGATTTGAAGACGACATGTCCGTATTTATACTTTAATTATATTGCAGTGTTTAAGGACAAAAATTCAATATTGTATATAGGTACCGTACCTATATATAATATATATTGTATTGTAAGTGTGATTTTAAAAAAAATGTAATTTTTATGTGTCCCGCGAGGGTTTTCTGATTTAAGTGGTGAAGTAATATAAATCACAAACAACATCAACCACCGTTTTAAATTAATAAATCTTTATGGGACACCTGTATATTGTGTCAAAGTAAATTATATAGACGATATATAACTTGTCATTTTCAACTTTCATTATTCTTCAAATGTTTACAACATTTAGGTATATCATTAGATATTGATTGTCGATTGCCGTTAAACTTCATAATTAACGTATTATAAAACTGGTTACCTATACTTTAACTACCTACTTACAAGATACAATTTTAAAATATATAATGTATAGGTACCTATGTATATTTTTTGGGAAAATACCAACAATTACGTTTTATTATTATTGTCGATCAAACCATATGATGTAACTATAATTTATAAGTTACATTGAAAGATGAAAATGAATAAATAAGAAGTACTTAATCTTGATTTAAAGACAAAGAAAGGTGATATATTTCCATATAGTCTATATTTTCACATATTTTCTTTATAGTGTTAAGAACTAATTTCATCGAGGAGTATGAGCAAATTTTCAAAGTTATATATTTTTTCTTTTACTAATAATTCATAATTTATTAGTGTAAGTTTTAACAAATAAAACTAATTGTCTATGTATATCCCTTTTAAAAATCATTAATATAAATAAAATACAAACTTTGAGAAATATCTAGGGACACAAAATTACATCTTAGTACCACCAAATTTATTAAAAGGTCAAAAATGCGGCCCCCTAAATACTCCAGTTTACATCACTATAAAGTATAAATTGTAAGATAACATGTCAAATTGTGTTCAATATTAAAGTGAATAAAGATCAGAAATCATAAATGTAAATACAATGTGGTAGAAAAACTATACAAATATCGTTCCTAGTGTAAATATTTTTAATAAATTAATTAATTTAACAAAATATAAAATTTTATAACAAGGTTATAAATTATAAATATGACTATAATACTTACTTTAATTTATTAAAAAAAAAAGAATAACATTTTAGTTATTAATAGTTATAATATCCGAATAAATCAGATTAAAGATTTTCCTCATGCCTTATGTAGGTATGTAAACCAATTATTATCATTTAAAGTAAATATACGTAGGTAATATAAGTATAAATATAATTATAATAAAATAAAATAAATCAATATTACCTTTAAATATATTCCTATTATATAAAGTATAAACTGCCTATCTAATTTACTTTAGCTACCTATCAAAAATGTTCTATAGGTGCCTAATTTCAATAAAATTGAATACGAACAATCTTGTACCTATATATAATTATTTATATGTTGTATAAAAATATTGTGTCTCTATATCTCTATAATAAAATATTGACATTTTATTTATTTATTTATTATTAAAAAACAGGCTTGCGCCCAAAATTACAATATACAATTGAACAAATACACGTAGACATAAGACACATAAGAATATAAATAATATTATACTAATTACATCACTACATATAAGATAATTTGATAAAATATACAATATTATTGATATTGTATAAATAATATATTTAATTTAAAATTAATAATTAATTAATAAATATTAAAATTAACATACAATTAACTGCTTTAAAACATATGTATTGAGCTACCCAGTGCCGTAGAGAGAAATTTTATGTGAGGGGGTTCATATTTACATTGAGTTAATTTTAAAAAATTTTAAATTGTCACCATATTATAATTAACATATTATTTCAGTAGTATAGCAACTTTATTTGCTATTTTCCATTTATAATGTTATTAAATAATTTTAAAATTAAATGTTCATTATAAATGATAGTATATCAGGAGGATGCCACACCAGCGGATTATTAAAGGGTTCTCTATAGGCAATTTTTAAGAAATTTTAGGCAAAATACAAAAATCTAACAATTTAAAAGTATTTAAGTACATTTTTAAATTAATCAAAAATAGCTTCTTATCCGTATCTACCACTTTATTGTTGTGTAATCATATTTCGCTTAAAAGGCTAATAATCGGGATTACCTAAGTTGTGGACAATGGAATTTAAAATCTGAAAACTATTTTTCCACCTATATCTTCTAGGGATCGGTCGAGACATTTATTATTATTTTTACGGAAATATAATCAATGTTTATGAATTGAGATTTTTAATGATAAATAACATGGCAAAAAAAATAATAAAAACACCTCATTTGATCCCTAGAAGACCAGTTGATGAATTCAAAAGGTCTAGGTTTTTTAAGTCAAATTTCTAGTGTTGCGGCTTCTTAATAAAACTGCTTAGAAAATAAAAATAAATACTTTCAGAATGTAATTATCTTCTAGAATGAATTAGCTATCAAAAAAAGCTTTTTACTCCAAAACTTCTTCTTTATTCCTACCCAAAAAGTCGTTTCCCGGTAAAAATGAAAAATGAATGTCATTGTAAAATGAATAGATTCTTCACTTCACTCAAAATTTTAAATCCGTCCAGTTAGTTACAGATGGTTACAGGGGCGTACGCAGAGGGGAAACTAAGGGGCTGAAGCCCCCCCCCCATTGCCAGTATAATTCTACTTTTTTTATGTTTCATATTATCAATGTTATATATTATATATATATATATACAGTGACGTATTTTCACCTTTTTTTCTGGTGGGTGGGTCTCAATATATTGAAAACGAATCATTAATATAATGATATTTACGTGAATTTTCAGTACCCCTGGACCCCCTCTTTATAAATACGCCACTATATATATATATATATATATATATATTATATTATATTTTATATATATTATGATATATATTTTTAACAGTACATATTTTACTATAACACTCAAATAGCACCTACTTTATTCGTTCATGCCTAATCTTGTGTCTACTGATTACTTATTTATTTTCAAGCCCTCCCCATTGAAAAATCCTGCGTACGCCACTGGATGGTTATAATAATAATTATAGACAGTTAAAGGAGTAAAAACACAATACGCACAGTTAAAATAATGAGTTTTTGAAGTAACACTTAACAGCTGATAACAAGTCCATGCAGTATCACAGAATACATTATTCTATGGCAGTATTACCACAGATTAAATGATTAATATAGCATTTTTCATATACCTACACTCGTACATGGATGTAGGTTCAATTTTTTTGTGAACATGATTAGTATCAACTGATATAAATAGTGCGATAGATAATGCGAAATGCAAATTCCATATGAAGTTACAGTGTAATATTATTATCTACACGAGTGCAAAAAAATAACACCATGAACTTTGAAGGTGTCGATACTATTTAGTATTTATTACTTATAAATTAAAAAATTAATATTTTTAAATATGGTAGAAATTTTTATATTTTCCATATTATAAAAAGTGTAAGGGGGAGGAGGGTTGAACCCCCTACCCCCCGTGTCTACGGCCCTGGAGCTACCTAGTACCTACTTCTAAATATTAACTATGAAGAGAGCATAGTATCCGACTAAGTTGTCTTTGTCTAACACGCATGCAAAATAGTAAATAATCGGGCTTATATTTCGTGAAAAATTGGTTGTTTTTAGGATATGACGATTTATTATCTTAATTAAAGAGAACATAATTTATGACATAAGAATTTTTTTTTCGATAAATATAATTTTATGTTTTTAACAAGTGTATAAATAATGTGATAATTAAATTATCAATATTTTTCTTAAATTTTAATTTCTTGAAAATATAACTCCTACGTGTCATAGATTGTATTCTCATTAATTATAATAAAAGTCATTATATCCTAAAATCAGCCAATTGTTCACGAAATTAAAAATACAAAACCCAATTTTACTATGTTACGTGTGTATCAGACAAAGACAAAAAACTCTAACTTCTCATATTCTCTAATGATATAAAATTATTCCTACGGATAAACTTTATTTCTGATTGTCACCTTCTTCAACAGGATCTGAACAACTGGGTGGTGTGGGGTGAGTCATTCGGTCTCTCCCTGAATATTTCTAAATGTTCTATATTTTACTTTTTCCACTCCCACGCTTGTATTTATTTCCCTTACGTCATTGCCATTCATAATATCACTATTAAATCCTCAGGCGACTCTATCCGTCATCTAGGTTTTACATTCACCCGAGACCTTTCCCCAGTTAAGCACATTGAAGATATTTGTTGCAAGGCACCTAAGATTTTTGGCTTTATCCTTCGTTCCTCTTCTGAATTCCACATTCTATTCCCCCCTCAAAGCACTGTGCCCTGTACTTTAATACAGCAGTATTCTTTGGAACCCCGCCATCGCTTGTATCTGTGCTGCAGAGAGTTCAGAGAAAATTTCTCCGCATTGCAGCTCATAGACTAAAATAACCTTCATCATCCTTATGATTATACGCCTGTTCTATATACCTTTAATATTTCGTTGTTAGCTGACCATCGGCATGTGTTTAATCTATCCTTTCTGTCCAATCTTCTTTCCGCCAAAAGTGATTCTCCTTTACTCTTATCCCAAATAAATTTCATAGTCCCTTCCCGCACCACTCGTTGTTTTATCCCTTTCCATACTCCTCGCTCTTTTTCTAATTTCCTTGACAACTTGCCTATTGTCCATCTCATGCGAACAGCAAATACCGACCTTTCATTTTCTTTGTAAATAATAAAAAAAATATGTAATTATCTTCTTTAGTAGGTACTTACATTACTTGCATGACTTTACTACTGTTTATATTTTTGTTCATATTTTTTCTTGTTATTTTTGAGCTTGCCCCGTTTTACCGTTTATATGAATAAATAAATAAATATAATAATTTATACATAAAAAGTCAAATTTTCAAATAATCTAACATTGAAATTAACCCATATTTTTTAATAATGTTACCTACCCCAATTACATATTTCTTTTGTTTCCCTTCAATAACTGTTAATTTTTTTTTTTTAATTATTTATTACCTAATTAATTTTTTAATTCTAAACAAAGCAATGAATCGATTTATTTTAGGTATGAATACTTTTTATACTGTATCACTTCTTTCTGTAGAATTACTCCAAAAATATCACAAAAAAAAAAAGAAAAAGCGGAAAAACGGTAAAATCAATGAAATACCTGTTATTATTATTATTATTTTTTAATGAAATCATATCAATTTTATATAATTACCAATTTCATTTTATTATAATACGTATTTAATATCATTGATTATATATTGTATATTATATATACTATCATTAATTATATATTATAATGTATAATCAATGCTAATACTTATACAATTCAAATATTTATTTAATTAACTTAGTACTTTATAGATGTAATGTTATAAATCTTATATTTCTGCAGGGCTCTACAGTAAAAATTTAAAAATAAATTATTTCCGTTTCTTTTATAATATACAATTTGTAATTTTAGTTTCAAATACCCAAAAAAAAATGAATATAAGCTTGAACTTATTATGCTACAATGTTACAAAAATGATTAATTAATTGTTTATTATTGACAATGGCGGCTCGTGAGCTTGAAAGTGAGAGGACGTTTAAAAATTCTTTCTTTTTGAAAAGCATAGAATACAATAATAATTATGTACCAATTTCAAAGCTATTTATTTAACCAAAATTAATATCATATAAAAGAACAAACATATAAATACGTTTTACAAAAACCGAAAATTACAAAATAATAAAACTTATACGTTGTATACTCAAAATTTAAGCGTCTATCTTTCATTTCACTAAACAGGTCTTCCAAGTTGTATTATTTCAATTTTTTATTAATATAATACTGAATTTTTATCTACTATATTAGTATAATAATATAATATACACCAATAATAAAAGAATAAATTAAATAAATAATAAAGAAATATAGAAATGTGCACGCGTCATGAACATACAGTAAATACACGTTAACTTATTCCTTAGGTATTGTTCCACAGTCCACATGAATGTCGGGCGATTATTCGTATCGCTCCGGCTATGGGCTATCTAAGCGCGGAGGCCGCATTATTACCATAGAACATTATAAAAATATCACTCAAGGACCGGCCATGAAGTTATCATCGAACGTAAAACTGAGGACCCGTCCTGAAGTTAGAAAAGTTAATTCGAGAATTTGGTATATATATACCGAATTCCTCCTCCTATATTTTTTGTGCTTTGATTATATAGGTAGTTATATCGTATAGTTGTTCCAGTTCGGTACTCGATAACCACGCAGATAAATAATAGGTACCTATTTCAATCGTGCTATTACTTACATTTACATATATTTTTAAACTCCAGTTACCTCATAGTATTTTCATAACAGTGGAAAACAATTTTTACTTTAGATAATAATATTTTGAAAATACATTACAATGTAAATATAAATAATTGTTAATATTTTAATAAGTAATTTGTTACAATTTTAGAGGAGGACGATCACCCCATCACCCCTACACACGAACCGACACTCATTATTTATGAGCGATTAAAAGAAATTATAGTTTTTCTTATGTCAGTAAATTACATCGTTTTTCAGGTGTAAAAAGTCGAGTAGGAGTTTTAGAGTAAAGGACATTTTTATTATCAAATTTCATTATGGTACTTTAAACAGATGAAATTTAAAGAAAAACTACCTTCCATAGGTAACGAATTTTTATTTTATTTTTTTTATATTAATTAAGATGATAAATATGGATAAAATAGTTTCAATACAAATAGTGGAAGTTGGTCTATCTGGTCTTCGGATAGGATAGTGTATATTACTATTATTTTAGATTCGAAAGCAAAAATAAATCATTTAAAAACTATTCTCCGTGAATTTGATAGGTATATAATATAATAAATACATTAAAAAAAATTCGGTAACCATGACAACTTTATTTACTATTTTTACATTTAAAAAAAAACAAAATAAATCCGTTGTGAAAAAAAGTTTTCCTTTACATTTCAGGAACTACTGGAAAAATCGAAAAATGTACTTGTTTAATTAATTTTATTTATTTAATCACGATAACTTGTACAATGTACATTCGTTTGCGGATATGCAGATAACACAGTGGTAGACCATGCAGTGATACTTAGGCGGCACTAACAACAGTTTACTTATCACCCAACGACAATACCAATCCGCTCCTACTTCAAAAATTGCCTATTTATAACCCCTTGATACGTGTTTGTAAGAGCTTTAAGTTTAGGTGGTATACCTACATCAAATTTGAATAACGTTGCTTTTATCATAACATACCTACGTTTTATATTCAATCAATTCCCAGTCAATTTTAGCACTCAAAAATAGTCGCAGACACTATTATAATATAAAATCATATTCATTTCTACTACAATATTTTGTCATTGCTTTTGAATTAAAATTAAAATAATGATGAAAATAAATATTAACTTGTGCTATGAATACCTAACATAGTAACATAGATGAGTGTCCAATATCTATCTATATAATATCTTATAATTTAGTCTCTTTATCCTGCGTCTATAAATTTTAGATTCTGAAAGGAACGAGAAAACTATAGTGCTGGTTTTACAATAATGTTTATTTATTTTAATTATTTTTTCTAGAAACAACTTTTCAGTAGCAAACGTCATCAAGATAGTACTATAAGGAGTAAATTTGTAAAAAAAAATAAACCGAAAAGTCAATAAACGGGTTTTTCGTAATTCCGAAAAATATTAGTGAAAAATAAATATTTTTAGATTTCACGGAGTAGGTACATAATAATCTCTATTATAGTATATAATACTAAATATAGTATAATATATTATTATATTATATATACATATATTTATATTAATTATTAATAATATTATTATATATTATATTATAGTATATTTTACTATTATAAATACATTTGTATATAATAATAATGAATAACAATATAGCAGTGATTCCCAACCACTGTGCCGTACCACTAAAGTGTGCCACGTCATTTTTATTTTAGATTCTGAGCAAATGGTTTTACGATAATGTGTTTTTTTTTTTTTTTTTATGTCTGTACCCAAAAATTCTATAAGAAAGTACTCCGATCATTACAAGTAGCACTATTTTCTGGTAGCAAATTGCATCTAATTGGTACTTTAGAGAGGTAATTTTTCAATTTTTTAATTTTGTTGATAAACGCGTAAGAAAAAACTATCAAAAAATTAGCATAAAAATTGGGAAACACGATTCTGGTAAAATTCTTCATAACTCATATTTACTCATTTTTAGGCTATTTATAGCCATTTGCAAATTTGAGATATTTAATTCATAATACTAATAGGCTTAAATTTTAGTTTTTAATACCTGAAAATGTATAATACAGTACTAAAAGTACACCATTCTAGCTACATACAAAAAATTTTAAAAATCAGTACGTACAATATTTTTTAATAACCATTATTTATTTATTTTTTTTTTTTTTTGAAAGATACCTATTAAATTTTTTCGACATTTTGATATGAAATGTGTTTGAATTTCCGGGAAACAATAGATCTGTAAATTAAAAATTTTTCACCAAAAATGTATGTAAGTACGTTATAAAGGCAAAAAATGTTTTGAAATATTTACCCAATTTTAGGCTACTTATGGAAAATTTTAGTTTTGGGACATTTAATTCATAATAAGTATAACTTTCCTACTTTACAGGGGAATTTGATTTTTCAAATTTTATTTTATTTTTTAAATATGTATTTTTTGATCCAAAAAAATAATGAAATCAGAATTTGGCGGTTGGACTTGGTTTTAAAGTTATATCAAATTGAAATTTAACGATTTTACCATGTTTTTTTAAATGATTTTTTTTATATTTTTCAACAATGTTATGTAGACTAGTAGCAGCCAACTGAATTGTTTTATCAAAATATATAATTTATCACTGCTTTCAAATTCAATATATCCACCACCAATATCCTATCTGGTTGTACTCTTGTAATGACATGATTTTATTTTAATATATAGGTACTTACTCGTACATAATTTTATAAAATACAACTTTTTCTGATGGATATATGCCCACATCCACATGAATAATAATAATAAAATGGACGGTGTTCGGGTAAAAGAGAATAAGTACAAAAACACTACTTTCGGGAAACTAAAAAAACTGTCAAAAACATCCAAAAGTTAAAAAATGCTGTCAATATTTTTGTTAATGAACCTACAATGTTTGTTGTTTTTCATGCCAATCGATGTAGATTGTTAAAATCAATAATAATTTGCAATAAAAAAAAAAAAAAAAAAAAAATTGTTAAAATGGACTTATTTCTTTTTACCCGTGAACCGTCCAAATATTTATCTAGTATAATTAATAATGCATAATATGATTTTGAAATAAATAGTAGTTAGACATGATATTATATAATTAATGCTTCAAATTCAAATCGGTTGTACATTAAATGGAATAAAAAATGTTCATACCTTCATATTATTATTATATAGTCACACACACATATAAATGGTTATATTAGACAGCGGGCCAACTTATTAAAATATTATGCATATATACAATACTCAATTTAAACTCACTGTTTCACGTTGAAAGAAAAACGGCAATCGTCCAGTCACAATGTAGTGACATAATATTATTATAATGTCCGAGAATATATTTAATTTAAAATTAATCGGACGGGTACCTACCTAATCTAATACCTATTCGTATATATATATATATATGATTCGCTTTGTACAGTTCATAATATAATTATTTAACCACATATAGGTACCATATTATAGCTATACGACACGGTCGTTTTATTTCAGTAAAAAAATTTTCCAGAATAGCGTGTAAAACGAGTTTTCAGAAAAAAAAATAAATAAAAAACAAAAAAAAAATTCAGAAATTTATAACTGAACACATTTCGGGACTTACGGTGAAAACTTGACCCGCAGTGACAGCGGCGGCAGGACCGCCAATGCGTATACGCGTTATTATATGTCGATGAACACTTGTTGCGGGGAAAAAGGACGGATAGGTGGGGGGATCGTGTAACGGGAACGCGGGGATCGTCGTCGGTTACTCCGGCCGGTGCGCGACTACTACTATCGCGCGAATCCCAAAAGCCGACGCCGCACGGCCGTTCGTCGGCGGCGGCGGCAACAGCGGCGAGCGGATAACGCCGACAGAGAGAGCTCCTCCGTCGACCCCGTGTACTCTCGTCCTTTGTCTCGTTAAATCCTCATTCATTATTACTATACATAATTGCTTAATTACGGGGACACCCACTCGAATAACGCCACCAGTGGCCACAGCCATCGGTTTTTATAATATTTTATTGTTGGTATTATAAATTATAAATTATACATAAATATAAATATATATATACATACATATGTATATAAATGTATTATTATGTCCATGCTTTACGTTTATATTGTTTTTTTTTTTTTTTTTTACTGTTCTTGTCTCCTTGTCGTGGTTGTTATTGTACACGCTCTATTCCATTTATACGTAATGGCATTATATTATATTCAATATTATTGCCTCGGTGAAAATCCCGGCTATAACTTTTTAAATACCGATCCGCGGTGCATTTTGAAACGTACCTGAACGTATATTTTATCAACAATTAATATTTCGATATGATTATTCGTGTGCGCCTATATTGCATATTATATTATTTACTTTTATAGACGTAATTTAAAATTATTTTTCAAACGCATTATTCCGTTAAAACGTCACTATACGTCAGTGGTGGATCGAAAGGGAGGAGATAGGCGGGTGTGTAATTACCACTTGTCTTGGCTCTTGACCGTAATAATTACACGTTACACCTAATTAGAGTTCAAAAATAACAATCATTTATAATTGCGATGACAACAATTAATAAATTCCTTCCCCTCTACCGTCTTGGACAATATTTCTAAATCAACTTAACCTTTTTTATACCTAACCAAAAAATTTTATGACCTATATATTTTGAAATTTAAATTAACTAATTCGCATTATTAACTATAATTGAATAAGTGCCAAAGAATCAAAAGATTCTAACCCTAGTAGCACCAGGACTCCTCGTGGAAAATGTACAGGATTGAGGATATCGAACGTTCTTTTGGAGACCATCAGGAATCAAATGGGAACCAATTAAAATTATAAAAATTGAAGTGCACAATTTTACAGTAAATTAATTTACTTAAATTATCTGTTCAATTTCCTTATGATGAATTTTATCACGTAGATAATTTACTAGGTTGAAATTCTAGTAGTGAGGTAAGGAATCGAAGTCATTATAGATAAGCAACAAAAAAGTCTTATCAAAACAAATCAGAAAAAATAAAAACCTAAAACGTAAGTAAAGAAATCGTATCACTATCCTCTGAGATAATCAGATGCGGCTTCAGAAGGGGTATAGGGGCTATTCCCCCCAGACCTAAGATTATGTATAGAAAAATGGTATATTGAACTATAAAAAGCTTTTTTTAATAGGAGGAGGGCCAAGCAAGGTCCCTGAACAAATTCTTATAGCCACCGCTGGGGATTGTAAACTGAGCCAGCTAAATACCAACTATAGTGTACAGCGTACCCACTAAAAAAATCCGTTTGTAAATTAAGCCTTGATAAATTTACTTTGCATCCCATATAAAATTGTTAAATAACGCTCCTGTCATTATTATGAGATAGTACCTACAACGAAAAATCAAGACTACAATATCCAAACCAAACCATATTATGTATTATGATTTTTATATCTTTGAACACTGTTTTGCTCAAAAGTAGGTACACAATGCGAGACGATTTTTTTTTTTAATTTAAATATTGAATATTTAAAAAAATATTGACGCAATTGAAAAAAAAACACTATTATTAAGTCTTAGTAAAAAAATAATGGAAAAAATTACAAAAATTAAATTTCACTGAAACTCCAATTAAAAACCATTTTTTATCTCATTGTTAAACTGCAATCTCCCCTAATGTCATGCATTTTCCAAAAGTTTTATATATAGCCAGATATTGAACAAAGTTCTGCTCAGAATCGTTTCATCGAAAAAAAAATGTATCATTGATACATATTCAGGAACGGGTGTAAGCATTGTTTTAATTATAATTATTACTAAATAGTATATAGTAGCTGTGGCAGAACTAGGGGGTAGACGGGGATTGATCCCCGGTCATGAATTTTTTGGGGGGCGTAAAATATTTGAAAACCTATTATTATTTTTTTTTTATAATATACCTAAATATTATAATCGTATTGTCTTATTTAGATATTTTACGTTCACATAATATTAAGTATATTATGTATAATACAATTTTAAATACCTACTATATTCAAGTATTTATTAACCATTTAATTCGAATAACCACTACGGCCAACTTCTACGCAAATTTATGCGATACGCCATACAGACGAACACTGGAGTTTGGTGAGATAGATGGTATTATAATATTACATAATGATCATTATTGTTACCTACTTAAATAATCAATTGACATTTAAATTAATAAAGTTGAAAATATTTAAATAATAAAAAGGAACTTTTTATTTAATTGTGTATTTCACTATAGTTTATATAATGCTATATATATTAATTAATTAATAATTATATTAAGTATAATAATTAGTAATAATTATCTATAGGTATTGAAAATAATAAACTTATAAATCTTGACTTTCTAATATTTTTTATAAACTTGTATATAAAGTATATAAGTATATGTACATTGTTTTATTTTCTAGGATTGGAAAGTTTTTTACATACATTATTAAACAAGAATTTATTTGTCATGCAGATTGTAAGAACAAAAATGTCAAAGTGGCCTTCAGATTTATTTTTTCGTAACAGAAAGAAGCAGGTAGAAGTTTAAAATAAAACAATAGGCAAACGATGGGAAAAATATAGAATAAGCTAGGTAAGAATGTGATGTACAACAAAAGTTCAAAGTTTTAAATAATTAATGTATCATCTGACAGTTATTAATATTCTAACATTAAACACAAATATAAACTAACTTTTGACAACCAATAATATAAATTAAAAATGTATTGGTAATAGTATATTCGATTTTGAGAATTATGTGGAATACATCATTAACAGTGACCTTATGAATTCTATGGCTATTTACTTAAATTAATCTAGTAACATTTTTAAAGATATTTCTAAAGAGCAACTTGGTTTTCAAAAAGAAATTGAAAATTTTGAAACCTACCATCCACCTGAAATTTGATTTAATAATAATAATATCTTCTTTATCGTGGCCTGTTATTAATGATAAAATTCGATGTATACGTCGCATGACCAGATCATGAGAAAACAGTACCAAAACTCTTCAAAAATCATTGGTTTTTTAAACAATTAAATAATGGAGGTAAATCAGAACCATCGTAGATGATGTAATCTCAACCTAAAAAAAAATTTTCTGGTTTTATTTATAGCACGATATTATCTAATCCCCTAATTGATCCTAAGAATGATTTTACAAACTGAATAAATAGAACATATAAAAGAGTATGAAAATTCTTCAGAATACATTGAAAATGTCTTCGATTGGAAAGTTTAAAAATGAAATAAAAACTGGCGGTGTTAAGAGAAAATGCATAGGGGAGTTTTGGGGGTAGAAATTCCCTCCAAAATTCAAGAAAAATAAGAAACTTGACAACCTGACTTGAAAATTTTTTAAGAAATTTCAAAATTTCTTGCGAGATTAAAAATTAAACCAAAACTAAGTAAGGTTAGTGTTACTCGCGAATTAAGATTGTACATAATGTTGAATAAATTATAAATATATATGTATGTAAATACATACTACATGGTCGTCTATAAATTTTTAATTTTTAATTAAGGATTTTTAGGTGGGTATTAAGTATTAACTATTTATTGTACAATTATGGAATAGCGCAAATTGGTTTTAACATTACTGAAAAGTTAAAACTATAAAAAATGTAGTAAAAAAATTACTTCAATCGTGATACAATTTCTGTTACCAACACATATTAATACGAGTATATACATTAATTATATATTAGCAATTTAAATCAATTGTATTACTTAATTTATAAGTTTTATAACAAATAATATGAACATTGAACACCTAAATATAATTTATAATAAGCACCTACATGAATTGCTATACCTAGGTATTTAAATACAATATATTCAAACACACACATATGTACCTATCATACCTATTATAATTTATAGGTAGTAAAGATACATTATTAAATTTTCAAAATTATTTTGTCTGTCTTTAGCAATTTTACTTATAAAATTGTTTATTAAAAAATATACCTATACATATAAATATATATCTAAAATCTATCCGTAAAATATATAATAATATACAGTTTGATTCCATATAATTCCCTTATACAAATATAAAATTTAACATTTAACATTATTGAAAGATATTGTATTGTATAGGTATATAATAATTTACCATTAATTAAGATGACACTCAGATATGCCCGGAAGTCCATCAGCATTTCCTCTTAACACATTGAGCACTAAGGTGTTTTCGACATTACTTTATTTTGCCACGAAACCAAAAATTGAGTTGCAACAAAATTTGTAAAAACACGTAGTAGAACCCATAATTGAATCTCACAACATTCATTTTTTTAAAGGTAGGTAATTCCCAAAACTGAGTCTCATTTATTGGTATAGGTAACTATTATTTCATCGGTGTTGCCACTTCAATTTGGTATTTGTAGCAACGGAATAAGTTACGTTTTTTATGAATATTTTTCTATTAACAGATATTTGATGTATATTTTCAACAACTAGGTACCTACCTACTTCATTTATAAATTATAACAATAATATAGTAGGTATAAAATAAATTTTATCATGCACTATTGTGTCACTGATAAGACATTTTATCCGTTTATTTTGTTATATAGGTATTTATTAAAATATTTTATTAATAACAAATAAACATTTCATGTTCAATAATAATGAGTCTCATTCAGGGTAATTTTTACTATTGAGAGTCAAATATGTGTTATATTATGCACGCGTGGTAAATAAGTAGGTACAAATATTCATAAATATAATATTACAATGTAACTAACAAGATAACGACAATTATTATGTACATGAAAAAAATATTAATAAAGTATGGAACGAATCTGCTCTCGGATACACCAGACACTTTTCAGATAAGAAAACAAAAAACAGAATAGAAAAAAATGCCAATATTACCAATAATACTATACTTAGAATAACGCGGCCCGACAATACTCAAAGGGTATGAGTACGCAATCGAATTACATGCACGGTATAAATCGCACATATAGACGACCGATGCAC
>JAIPRL010001576.1:0-78650 GCA_025469235.1 Pemphigus obesinymphae | reverse complement strand
ACAATCTGTCTCACACAAAATATTGGCTCCATTGTTGACCTCCCAGGCATAAACCCAAACTGATTTCTAGTAACAGTTGTCTCACCTCTTACCCTTTTATCTATTATCTTTTCCCAAATCTTCATACCGTGGCTCATAAGTTTTATCCCACTATAATTACCACAATCCTGTACATTTCTTTTACCCTTGAATATTGGTACTACACAACTCTTCCTCCAAGCTTCTGGAATTTTTCCTTCTACTAGTTTATTATTAAAGAACTTTGTCAGCCATTGTATACCTAAACTTCCTAATACTTTCCATACTTCTACTAGTACTCCATCCGGTCCCACCGCTTTCTTATTTTTCATTTTTCTCACAGCACTCCATACTTCCTCTTCCCTTATTAAATCTACCATACCCAAATTCCACTCTACCCGATTAATTGCCTCTCTTGGAAATTTCTCATTTAATAATCCCTCAAAATAGTCTTTCCATCTCTTTATCACTTCCTTTTCCTTTGTTAACACCCTCCTATCCTCATCTTTTATACATCAAACATTTCTTAAGTCCCTGGACGGTTTTTCTCTTTCCTTAGCCGGCCTGTTACACTTCTTTTTCCCCTTCTTTAGTTCCTAACCTCTCATACAACTCATCATATTTCTTTAATTTAGCTTTATTCACTGCACTTTTTGCTGCTTTAGATAAACTTTTATACCCTACCCAATCCTCCCTCCTCTCTCTGTTTTTCTGCCATTTCTTAAACGGTATTATTTTCTTTGATATTATCGCCTGTACTTCTTCTGCCCCCCACCATATTTGCTTATCCTGTGGCATATTACCTCTACTCACGCCCACGACTTCCTTAGCAACTTTATTAACACCCTCTGCTACCTTTTCCCACATTTCATTTATATTCCCTTCCATGTTCTACATCCCTGTCCCAATTAGCTTTTTTATAAATACTTTTTCATTTTCACCCGTTAGTTTCCACCACCTAATCCTCGGTTCCTTAACTATATTTTTCTCTTTGTACACCCTCTTTTTCCTACACTAAATATCCATAACCATTAACCTATGTTGTGCTGTCACACTTTCCCCAGGGATCACCTTACAGTCCTTACACTGTTTCAAACCTCCTCTCGTCCACATAAAATAATCAATTTGTGATTTGTTCCCTCCACTCTTATAAGTTATATAATGCTCTTCCCTCTTCCTAAAATAAGTGTTTACAATTGCTAATTCATACGCTGATGCAAAGTCAAATATTTTTTCTCCAGCTTCATTTCTTTCTCCATACCCATACTCTCCATGCACTCTATCATAATCTATTCTATCACAACCTACATGTTCAATCATATCCCCACCAATTACAATATTCTCATTTCCTTGTACTCCTTGCATTACCTCATCTTTCTCTTGCCAGAACCCCTCTTTCTGACTTTCCTCACATCCCACTTGTGGAGCATACGCACTTACTACATTTAATACCTTATCCTCTAATATTACTCTCACTAAAATAACCCTATCACTTTTTCTAATCACCTCTACCACTTTTCCTTTCATTTCTTCATCTAGTATCACTCCCACCCCATTCCTTGTACTAGTTCTTCCTGAATATATAATTTTATACCCCTCTCCAATTTCTCTTGCTCTCTCCACTTTCCACTTTGTTTCTTGCGCACAACAAATATTCACATTCCTCCTATTCAAAACTTCTGCTAACTCCCTACTCCTACCTGTCAATGTTCCTACATTCCACGTACCTACTCGCACTTTTAACCTATCCTGCGTACTCAAGTGCGAATTTAACCCAAAACACTTTGGTGCTTTCCCTACACCATCGACATCACGGCCGTTGGGTAGACCCGCACATATAACTGATGGAACGGCTACCGCAGCCGCCGTCAGGCTGGTACTGGTCACTTGGTCCCTTAGACTATCTCCACACCCAAGTACGCAATAACTTTAGTTATTATAAAGTAATATATATGTATTATTATTATATATATAGTTATTATAGTTGTTATAAAGTTCAAAACAATGTATGTACGTGTTTTTATTTAAGTAAAAAAGCATACCTAGTGTTTAAGTGTCGTATTAAAATATAAAATTTAATTAAAATATGTTTGAAAAAAATTCAGTTAGATTTCTCCTCGGTTTTCTCAGAAAACTATATTTTTCGTGGTTTGAGTAAAAGATCGCAATTAAAAATGAAGGTAGATAGAATAACGAAAATTAACTATTGTGAAGGAGTCAGAATACAAAGTTAAAATAATAAAATAAGTTTCAATATGGAATTGTACGACAAAAATCATTGGATCTGTTGTTGCGATGTAACTAATATAATTTTGTTTTCCGCGTTTTCCGGGGAAACTATAGTAGGCAGGTAAAATAAATGCAATATTGGTTTTGCTTTATTTGATTCATGTTGTTCACTATTATATAATATTTTATAAATGTGCACCACCAACTATTTTACACGAACCACCATTGTATAATCGTATTTAAATATTATATCTCTATACACCTAATCTACCACTTCCTACATCTTATTAATTGTGTATTATTACATGTAGGAATAATAGAAAATGATTGGTAAATTAAAAAAAATATATATTTATTCGATTAAAAATAAAAGTTTTAAACATGTAAATGAAAAGTAATGAAAAAAAACAAAGATATTTAAATTTTAAATAAATCTCGTTTTTAATAACCCACCTACTTATATAATATAAGCGCAGTAAATATTTTCTTAATCAATCAATATCTCTGAAAAGTCTTTTTTTCGTTTTCTAAATTTGATTTAAAAAGTATAGGTGTTTTTAACATTGTTCTTTATCAGTTTATATGTGTCTTGGTATAGTAATAAAACACGAATATAATTATTATCACAATGATATTAATTAGTTATTTCAAATATAAAATGTTATAAGCTCCACGCATTAGTATAAATAATAAATATTGTCTGGGATAATATTGTAAATATTGTAATTAGTCATTCATAAAACTCAAATAAAGTTGATTTTAAAATGTTTGACCTTCCAAAAGATTTTTTTTTTCATTTTTATATTATATATTTTACCTTTGTCCTTTAAATTTGTTTAATATATTATAATATATAGTATAATTTTAACTAAAACTTCAATGATCATTACTCTATATAACTATCGCAGTCTTTGGAACTTGAGCGATTGTTAGATTGGATTCTAGTAAATTAATACTTTAAATACCTATATATATATACCGTGAATGTGGTCGTTGTATATACCTACTATATATCCATGGATAGATTTGTGATTCGTATTGGTCATCAATAAATTAACATCATTAATATTAAAACATTATTTATTTATTGAACGATCTCTACAGACTAAAAATATTAATTAAACTAAATCCTTAATGTTATTCTAGGGCTATATAGGACAATCACCACCATTTAACATTTTGCAATGATGCGCATAATAATATGCAATTTACTACATAATTTATGCTATAACCGGGTAAATTTCGAGTACATTATATTATACATTATACCTATATTATTATTGTATCCAATCGATAAAGTGTATACTCAACTATATACTGCAGTATATATATATATATATATATATATATAATCAGGATGTGTTTATGATTTTTATTAACAGAGTTGAGAGTTAATGTTAATTCAAATTTTAAGTAATATTCGAAGGTAAGTGAATACATACCTCACCTATTTATTTTTCATTTTTATATACCTATTTAAATTTTTTTTTCAAGAATCGAGTTTTTTTTTTACACAGATACGAGTGTACTCAATAAGTACAAAAAAAAAAAAACCTTTCACAATTTGAATAGTTTGTATAATATAGATATTAGCATATATAAATTTATACACGCACATAATTTTTTTACGTGATATATTGATGGCGTGAAGAAAAATATGTCTCCTTCCCGGCTCAAATTATATTCAATATGGCCAGTTAAATAATGAAATTAGCATTATTTTTAATTTGGCCCTACCATGTATTAAAATAAATTACTAATTATAATTCAGGTTTGAATCAGTTGACCTATAGTGTTAATTAATGCAAGGGTTAATGTAAATTAATATAAGGGATGACCTACTAAATTTTAAGTAATCTGCAAGTAGGTACCTTTTATTCAAACAATTCATAATTCAATGGATATTACATTATGATTTTCTGAATATTTAATAATTTACAGCAGGGATATATCCATGAGAGACATCACTTCCCAATGATCCAAGTTAAAAAATTTAAAAACTACCTGTGTTATTAAGAGGCATTGCATATGCGATTTGTAATTTAACAATTGTTCGTGTCACTATCATTTTTTATTATTGTTTAATAAAGATATTGTTAACAAAACCGTTTTACAAGAAAAATGTTTTCTCGGGCCGCAGTCGTTCGTAAGAAACGAAATTCCCGCATAATATAGTATACAAAATTATCTGTGTTCTGTTCTTGATTTTTTTTATTATTTTTCATTTTTTTGGTAGTACAAATATAAAATTGATAATAATTATGTTTACAGTTCTAAGAACGATGACAAAACAAAGAAAATTTTTCCTAATATATTTTGTAAATATTTGAAGTCTTAACTATGATTATATCCAAAGAATATTTTTTACGAAAAAATAATTTTAATTTAATTTTTAAAACGCCAAACATTTTTCAATGAAAAACTTGCATTAGCATTTTTTATTTTTATCGACTTACAACAATGTTAGAAATACAATACGAAAACAAAAACAAATTATAGCTAACAACACTATCATATTATAATAACATTATCATATCATATTGATCGATTTCAGTTATGCATTTTTATTTCTACACGTTTTATAAGCTTTTAAAATATTGAAATTTTATTTTATTTTTTTAAAGCTTATAAAATTAATATAACAAAAATTGGTTTTATCAGTCGCTAGATAATTTTATTTATTACAATTTATTTTTCATTTCATCTTTCTACAATATTCTCAAGTTGATACAAATGAAATGTACGTAAAAATGTTTTTTTTTTTTTTAAATACATTTCACGATTACACAAGAAATGGTACTGATTCGGGTTTACAAACCTAAAGTTTAAACTAAACCACCTCTTTCTTTGGAAATTCTTATTTAGTGTCATTGTTTCTAAAAATCATAGTTTAACATTTCGTTTTATCTCTTCTGATTAATATACCAAGATTAAGAAAGTTTCATAGTTATATAGAAAGTTTTATTAGTTATAAGTAAACACTAATTATAACGTGAATTGCTTTACACAATATAAAATAAGAGTTTTGATAATACTATAGTTTTATTGAATAAAATAATGGCTTAAATATTTCTCAATATACTTTAAACTATTTGTTTTATTAAAATAATATGACATTTTTCTATGGTGATTGCATTGAATTCTGGATGTATTTAAAATTATTACTTTATTTAAATTCTAATACTATG
The DNA here is from genome assembly GCA_025469235.1 of Pemphigus obesinymphae. Taxonomy (NCBI): domain Eukaryota; kingdom Metazoa; phylum Arthropoda; class Insecta; order Hemiptera; family Aphididae; genus Pemphigus; species Pemphigus obesinymphae. The sequence continues at coordinate 73,215 of JAIPRL010001576.1, read as the reverse complement.
ACTTTGTTTTATTGAATTTTTAATATTTTGTTTTAATATCATATTAAAAATATTTTCTTTTTTTATGAATAATATTTCAGTTTTGGATGACCATATACATTTAATTATTATATTTTTGTTTTCTATGATTTTCCAAGCAATTTAAATGAATATTTTTGTACAAATGACTTATTTAAGCAAAAGTATATTAAAAAATCTACACGCATTTAATATATATTGTATTTTCAATTGTATTCTTTCACATTGTCTTTAAATTAACTATATAGGTACTGCGAGTATTACTAGTAAGTTTCTGAATTTTAAATATTTTATAAGGCTTGAAAAATTTTAATTACATTTTAAAATTGTTTTCTTAATTATATGCAAAGATTCGATAGAGTTTATTTGGTATATTTATGGCATAATGTATAGTACATTTTATTTTTACATATTATTTATAACGTTAATAACATAATTTGCATTATATTTATAATCTTTAGAAAGGTTTTAAAAAAAAAAATATATATATATAATATAATTATATAATTACAAAATATTGAAATTTATTATTTGAAATCCATTTTTGTTTATTCAAATTAATGGGTTTTTCAACTTAATCACAACTTAAATTTATGTTTAGTTATATTGTATATTCTTGAAAATTGTCTAATATTAATAATGCACCACAAAATAATATTATGTATAAAAATATATTCGTATAATTTAATTTGTGTAATTATTCCATTTCAATTACTTTTTACGGGAAAAATGTTGATTGAAAATTATTTTATGTGTAATTATTAATAATCAATAAATGTATATATTTATTGTAAATTGTGTCTGTTTAAAATTCATTGCGTTTATTGTCTATAAATGAAAACGATTACTCAATATGAAGTGATAAAAATAAAATGAATGAAATAAATATCATTTTAAAAATAGATTAGGTTTATTATAATGCCATAAAAGTAAAAATTGTTTTGCCATATTATACGTAACCATGGAATGAAAGAAAAATAACATATTTTAGGTATATTTATGAAGAAATGATCGAGTTGCACCAAGGTAAATACTATTGGCAATTTGGTCAGTAATTATAATTCGATTTGAATATTCATAACGTAAATTGATATAAATTTCGATCGTAAAACACAACTGCTCCAATTATAGCATTGGTAACACCTTGAAGTCACAACATCTGTAAGTTTAATGTTATTTGACTACATTTTAACTGTAATATAAAAACATTCGATTTTATTTTACGATTTCACTATATAAATACGTAGTAAGTTATTTATAATATCAATATTTAAATTCCAACAACAACGTATTATGATAATGTTTATCTAATATTGTTATCGGTATTGTAGTTAACATATTTTTTTAAACCACAGTCTAAAATACGAATACAAATCGCGGCCCTAGAGTAAAAAGATTCTATGTCAGGTTTTTTCGATTTTGATTATTTTATTATTTTCATATTATTAAGCTTTAAATGATGCATGTTTTAAGCTAGAAATTATTTAAATCCGACTAATAATGAATGAGATACATAAAGCAAAAATATTCTAAATAAATGTATTAATTTAGCTTTTATTAAATAGAACCTTTTTACTTTCAATTTATGTTTTAGAATAAAAAGGTTCTATGAGGAATAACGAACAAATTATTATTTGGAGTGAAAGAGTTTTATCATCTAATATTGTGACCTAAACCATAATAATTTATCTAATAATTTTATCATGGTACATAGCCTAATCGAGTGAAATTTTCTTAATAATGCTATAATCATACCGCGCAAACCGTGTCGCGCAAATATATTTGTTGTGAATTCAAATTTATAAATTGATATAATACATTATGTTGTTTGTTGTCGAGTGGTTTGAATTTGGTATTTTCATTTTTCATAAACGTGAACGATGGAATATTGTAAGTCTCTTTTTAGTTACCTAATTTTTTTGTTTTAAATTGTACGCATAATTTATTATAAACATGAATTTAAGAAAAAGGACACGTGAAATTTTAAAGCGCACAATTATTATTACTAATCAACAAACTAATTTGAAAAAATCACATAGTTCTTCTAGTAATCTAGTACCTATATATTCTGAAGAAATGTATGATTCTGACGCCGATGAAAAATTCATACCAAACATAAAGAAAAATACTTCAAACAAGTAAGTACCAATCTCAATAATATTACGGTTATACTACATATATGTATTTTAGAATAGTTAACGTTATTCTTCTTAAAAATTAATACAACTCAAATTAACAATTTCAATATTTAGTTGTTGCTGATTGCATGACATAATACATATATATATAGGTATAGGCGTGTAGGTATACATGAATTTTTGTAGTAAAAAATATGACTCCATACGGCTACACTAGCAACTCAACTTTAAAATTTTTACTTCAAAGTTATATAGGTATGTTATTGGAATATGGAACGACTTGTAACTATAAAACACTTTTTGTAAAAGAACTCACAATTTAAACTTTTTTTGTGTACTCTAATGACAGTATGATATCATGTCATTTACACGGGTTTTCTTTTAAACATTGCACGGTACACGTATATTAACCAACCCAAATATTAACTATAAATTTGGCCAATTTGGATTTCGGTACATTTATATATATATATATATACACTAGGCCAAGATACTTAGGTATAAGTTTTATGTGAAAATAATCTTCAAAAATATGTTTGTAATAATAATAAATTATCAATTATTATTTATAAATAGGTACATATTCTTCGATAGGTATATTCATAATCTTATTCAATGTAAAAATCTATGAAAAGACTACTGAACTCAACTTAAAGTAAATTGTAGGTAACTAAATATAAAGTTAAAGTTGTATGACTACAAATCATAACAGAATCCTATAGAATATAATATTATATATTGTACTAATATAGTTATATTTTTAAATATTCTTTTAATACCCAATTTTACATTCTATTTGCTTGCTTTTCAATCGTAAAATGTTTACAATGTTTAACCAACCTATATGTGCTCACTTACTTACATTTTTTGGTATTAGGTATATCAATATTATATTTGAAAATAAAATATAATTAAGTACTCACCTAATATCAACGTTTATTATAGTATTTTATCCAGATATATGTAATATCATTGATTATATAATATTATATTATCAAATAATGAAATACTAGTTAAAACACACACGTATAGAAACATTTTTAGTAATCATTTTAATTAATATTTTTTCACCTAAAAAGGATTTATGAGAAGTTTGTGTCGAATATGATTGTTTTTCAAAATCAAAAAAATAAAAACAATCACCATGAAATATTCCATTCCCAGCCATTCTTGTATACAAGGAGTTGACAATGCACATTCGCAAATTGAAAAAAGTATAAAAAATTTAGAAATTTCGTCTCCTCTTGGGTTCACTAGAGTACTTTTAAATGTCAACGATAAAAAACCATTGAGAATCTTACAACTTAATTAAAATATTTTTAAAAATTATCGCCTTGCGTCTAAAAGTTTTATGTTCAATCTAATTCCTTTTAATTCTATATCTCAAATTATGTTTTCAAATTCAGGTTTAAATATAGTTAAATATAAAACATTACATGGCATATAAGATTTTATCCAAATTAATTTATGTTTTTATTTAATTTCAAATTCTTTACAGTCGTTGAAAAATATAAATCCAGCTTTACCACCTAGAAATAACCCTAAAATTACAAAAGATAAAGTTGACGATATTGAGTAGATATTTATACACATTTATACCTAAAGATTTATAATAATTTGTTTCTCAAATATAAAGACTCTAATTTTAATTTATAAACAAGGTAAATTGTATACAAATATTTAAATAATTTATTAAAACGAAGTTTTCAATGCCTACTAATTTACCATAGGTATAAGGTTTTATTTATTTTTATTTCAGTATTATTATTTTTTTTATATTTAAGATTATAATTTTTATAAATTTATAATTGTGTTTTTAACTGTATTGTACATTACAATAAAAAAAAAAAAAGTAATTTAATAAAAATGTAGTGTTTGGAAAAAGTTTGTATTTTTAATATTCAAGTTATACCTAATATGTTTTTAAGCTTAAGTAATATAATTTCAGTGTGGTTTACTTTTTAGAATACAACAATATTTCTTTGTATTTATTTTTCTATGTTAATGTTACATTGTAATGAAAAAAAAAACCATGTTTTTAAATATTTAAACACAGTTCAAATGAAACTATTTTTATTAGTATTTATATTTATATTCTCGTCGTCTAAAAAGAAAAATGATAAGTATGTTTTAAGCGTTAAAATTACGAATACCTATATTTGTATTTTTTTAAAAAATACTGGTAATTTAAATAAACACACCTTCAATACACATTTCAAAAGATACAAACTAATGTTTCAATTAATATTATCTTGGAAAAGATAAATGGATTTAAAATTTATCATGTTATAATGAAATTAATATAAAAATATATTATAACATGTAACGAATAATAGGTAATGGTATTATAAAAGTTCGAATGTAGAAAAATATATAAGTACAGGAGAGGAGAATATATTTTTAGATTAAAGATTCAACCACAAGTTTTGTAAAATGTAGATGCACAGATTGGCAAGTACTGCAGTAAATATAGCTACAGCCATCAACTTGTAATGTCGAATCCACTCTATTATTTTATACTTCTAAATCGTGTTGATAGAAATTACATCAATATATGATAATATATTGTACATGACATATTTTCCGGGATATTTTCCTAATATTCTCTTAATTATTTGCAGTAATAGATAGGTGTAAACCTATCTATATTCTAAATGCTATAGCCTATTAGCGGTTTTAACATTGATTAAATATTTCATCATAATGGGGTTTATATAAATTATGCCTGATGATTAATTTATAATTATTGTTATAAATAATAAAATCGTATAAAGTATTAAAATATTCTATATAGGTATTCATAAGTCTTAAGTAAAAAAGTAGATATAATAAAATGATATGACAATCTTACATTAAATACTTTTTATATATTAAAAAAAAATTAAGTTCTGACAAAATATGTTAGTAATCTTTAAGAATTGTATTAGTAGGGAATGGAAAAACATTTCTGGCAGGTCAAGAATTGAATTTTTTTTTTTTTTTTGGATCTGCTACCTACTACTATATCGTTAGATAGGATACTAGTGATGAAAATATTGAATTTAAAGCAATGAATTGATTAATTCGATAAAACGATTTTATAATTATAAAATCGTGTAATATATATCTATATATAGTTATTATTAGGTACTGTCAGAAAAATATTATTCACAGAAAGAAAAAATAGCATTGAAAAAATAAATATAATCGTAAAGACCAAGAAAACCTTCTCTCTGCTCAAAATCTAAAATTTTATATTATTGGACTATAAAATTTGAAGAAAAAAAATTATGGTAAGAAGTTCCAAATATTGAACTCAAAATCGTCAGCCTAAAGTATATAAAATATATCTTAAATCGTACCTTTAATGTCGTACGTACCTACCTATCTTCTAGAGCCCTTCACGGGCCCAATGTTTTAAGCCCAAGCCCGTCCAAAATTAAATTATAAAAATTAAACCCACCCGGCACCGGTTGGGTTAATATAGAATTATTAATGTACAATTAGTAAATAAAATAAGATCACTAATATTTTATTACCTATATAGTAAATATGAGGTATGTACATTGTATGTGCATATTGCTACCATCATAAATGCATCATGAAACGAGGGTTTAACAAAATATATAGGTACTAGGTAATGCCCATAGGTACTCGCTACTCATTATTATTGATAATAAAGTTGGGGACGTGCGTCTAAATTTATCATAACATACGATTTCGTAAAATTCGTACATTTTGAAAATAATTTGGAAGCCGTTTAGATATAAAATATACATTTTCCGGTTCGGTCCAATAACCGATCCTTGATTCCTAGCTCGGCCCGGTCCCGGCCTGAACGCATTTTTAGACCGGCAAATATAGGCCCGTGCAGGGCTCTACTATCTTCTGACTTCACGGATAAAAGCTATTTAATACATTTTACATGTTACATATTTTATTTTAATATGTTGATATCACTGATCGAAATTGTAAAATATAATATAGAGTAGAACTATCTATTAAATTGTAAATATATTGAGAGTAAAACGGTTTTTTATATAGAATTTTTTTACTCTAAACGATCTTTTTTTGGTTTTTTATTTTTAATGCATTTATATAGGTAATATATTTACATATTATATATGTAAAGAAAACTTGCTTGAATTTTCAATATAAATTATGGACGATTTGTTCTACACGATGAACAAATATTCACAATCAAACATTAAAAACGCTGTCCTGAACAATTTCATATTTATAATTATAATAGCAATAGGTTATAAATATAGGACACAAGTAGTGTACTACATTAAAATTTTTAAAATATAATCAAACTACTCTAATGAGAACATTCTTATTATTATTTATTTATTATTATTATATAGGTAGTTGATTTATATTTAATGGAACACACATTGATCAATGTATGCATTAACGTAAACTCTTACCGTTTATCTAATGAAAAATATTCATTTCACAACTTTAATATTGCTTACGAATACACGTAAATACTTTATATTTTTGCTAATCTTCTATCTGGTTAGGTATCCCAGTCGGTTGATCCGTTTATCGGTTGTGTAAATGGTAGATATAGGTAGGTAGATGGTTTGAAACTGAAAAAAAAAACTGGGGAAAATGTATGATATACCAGCTACTTCTGCGGGCGAGACATGAGGTCGCCTCCCGACTATTTTTTTTTTCTTTTAATCTTTCAATTTGAAATGTTTCAATAATTTTTCGAATTTATCTTTCATTTTGTGCACTCTTCATGCGATCTCTGAGTCAAAAATTCAAAATTACCTCGAATGTATTACGTGCACATAAATGGAAGTATCATAGGTAGTAACATTTAGGTGTTTTTGAGATTATGGCATAATATGGTCCTGTCGCGTATACGTCAATGTAGGTTTTGACGTATCCGGCAACACAAATTAATAAAACACACTTTAATACAATCGGGCAAACGTACATCAAACATAAATATTATATCTCGAATTTTCGGAGGTCTCTTGCGAGTATCTCCTCGCGCGCAAGACTGAACATAATACACATAATGTTTTTATTAACAGTAATAATTTGAAAAAAATACAACATAGACAATTTTTAATTTTGCCGGGTGTGATGACATCTCTAGGTTTATTGGTATACACGTCAGCATGTACACATTTATATACATATATACCTATTTATAATATATATATAGTGTATATATAGTTTTGCCGTACTCACTACAATTCCTTCTTGTGTCCGGATATTAAGGGTCCCAGGCAGGTCTCTGCAGCGATGTGCATAGTCAAAAACTACAATAATCGCACGTCCAAACGTGATCACTATGTTACATCGTGGGAAATAAAAATTGCAAACAGGGATACTTGAATACTTCTATTATCAAACAATATCAATTGCTTATATATGTTACCTAGTAAGTATTAAAGTTTTACATTAAATATGACTACAGTTATAGTAAAAATCAATAGTATTAGAATACTATCCAAAGTCCATGTACAAACGTATATAGTTGATTTTAAATTTATATAATTTTTTTCAAAATCAATGTTTCAAAAATCAAAGTTCATTATTTATAATATGGTAATTACCGGAAAACGATAAACTGGCATCAAATTACTAGACTGTGAATATTTAAAAAAATATTACATATACGTAGGTACCTACATGTGTTTATGTTTTAAAATTTGGAATTTGACAATCATTCATCATATTTGTATAAAATTATCAAAAATGACATGCCTATAATAAAATTAATTACAAACAGTAAGTCTGGTATAATATAAGTGGAGGATGTTGGATATGTTGAAAAATCGTCTCTTTGATCCTTGGACAGAATTATGTATTATTGTTCTTATATTGAATTTGAAAGTCATGATAAATCATTGCATTCGTAAATACAATTTTAAGCCGTGTAAATTTCAAGTAGAATAAAAGAGGTTTATTTATACATATATGTATATATATTTGATTCATTAAGAGGTAATTATATCCGTATTAATAAGTATACATTGTACGAGCTTGTATGCCATTTATGTAATCATAAACTGTATAAAAGGTAGTTTTTCTTCAAACCTAAGATAACTACTGACAAATGTCATATTAAACGTACCATCTAGAACCAATATTATGTCGTTAGCATATATACTTCAAAATTTCTACTCACCTCCTTCTGGTCGGAAAGTTGCTAAAGGAAAAAATAAATATATAAACTAAACTCGCATTTAACTATATGTTAAATTAATGAATAAATAATAACTAACATTTATTTTTGTAATTAATCTAATTTTGTGTCTTTTAATACAAATTCTTTATACAGTACACACTCATTACATTTTAATCTTATTATGTTAGAATTTCTAGTTTTTTTTATTCTAACATTCAAAATATTGAGTTTATTCTGAAGGCCGGCATTCACCACAAAAATATTTACTGAGTCGAGTGAAGTGTTTCACATATAGTCAACATAATATCATATTATCTATATTCTATATAAGTACTCGTATCTATTTTTTTTTTTTTTTTTTTATACATATAGTTTTATATTGATTTTTAATGTCCTTCAAAACTAAAGAAAAGAAGAGTTTAATATTGTGTTACTGGTAAAAATAGTTGAATCGTAATAACCGTTATTATAAATGTAATCAACATTATTAAAAAAGTTTTTTTTTAATTTTTACATTGTTATTTAAATTGTTTTTAATTGAAATCATTGTATCAAGTCGATTACAAGCTTTCATATTATATATGTCAAGAAAAAAAAAAAAAAAATGATTTTCTGGTTGAACAAATATATATAATATATATATATATTAATTTGTAATAGGTTTAATTACTTTAGAGGCAATTAATATAATTAAAATGCTTCATTACAAAAAAAAAAAAAAAAAATAGAATATTTAAATAGAACTCAAAATTTCGTTTGCCCCATTTTAATTAATCTTTTTATTGTTAATTCAATCATTTATTATTTGAAATAAGCGTTAAATACGTATATGAATATTTTTTTTTTGTAATATTTTATATTGTAATTTTTATTTTGACTTGTGTAATATAAATTAAAAGATTCATAATTCAAGTAATGCCTAATTTAGCAGTTAATTAGCTAATAATAGCAAATGATATTAGCCATTAATTTTAATCATTTAAAATTTAACACAATTTTAAAGGATTAAATATGATGTTCCTCTGGAGAACTTAAACATAAAGTTTAATGTATCTTTAAATATATAAAAATAGTTTTGGTTAAAAACAATAATATGTATGAATTTACTAGCCCTAGGTAGGTGGATACAATTTATACGTTTTTCCTTTTTTTTTTTTTTTTTTATTGAGACTATACGTATCTTCAGTATGAACTTCAGTATTTATGATTTATGATAGGCACTTTGACTATTATATTTATACGTTATATGTAACTGGCCAAGATTACATATAAAAATCGATTTATTTTTTTTATTTTATATCGTATTTGTCTATTAAATTTTTAGATTCTGAGCGTAGCGAGGGATCTAATGGTTTTACAATGATGTTTATTATTTTTTTTTCTCTGTTAACAAATTTACTATCAGAAGGAGTGCTCCGATATTTATATGCTTATATGGTTTCCTGTAGAAAATTTCATCTAGTTTGTACTTTAAATGGATCATTTTTCGATTTTCTCAATAGTTTTTTAATGCGTAAGGAAAAACTACCAAGAATTGATGAAAAAACAGCAAATTTACGATTTCGTCAAATCGAAATTTTTCATTTCTTCGTTATTTCGAAAATAATGACTTGAAAATCTTGAAATTTACATCTTATATTTAATTTAGTAATATATTTACGTTGATTAAGATTTTTTAATTTTGTACAAATTTCGGCTATTTATAGACATTTTAGTTTTCAAGGTTTCTAAGTGCTAAAAGGGGTAATTTTGAGTATAAAGAAAATTTTATACAGCGTTAAATATGCGTTACTGTAACTAATTCAAAAAATATCGAAAATCCGTACTCACAATTTTTTTTTTTATAGTCATTTAAATTTTTTTTGATAAAATTATAAATTTTGAGGTATTTAAAACCAAAAAGTTGGTAAAATGAGATTTTAAGACCTCAAAAATGTAATATAACGTTAGTCGTGCATTAATTTAACTAAATTTAAAAAAAATCGGCGGAAAAAAAGTATTTATATATTTTTTATTATTTTATTCTTTTTCAACTTTTTTGTTCATTATTTTATAAAATATTATCATAATATATATATATGTATATATATATATACCTATATAATTAGTAGGTATAATCTGCAGTGATTGTCAAGTTTATCCACTGAAGCTTTGCTCAAAATCGTTTTTTTCAAATTCAATATATCCACCACCAGTATCCTACCCAATGACCCAAGTGCTTCCATCCCCTACTGACCGGTTTTTTGTTGTGATACTGATATATAATATATATTAAATGCATGTTGAAGTTATTTTTGCTCGAACTTCGAATAAGAACGCTAATACTATTTTACTAATTTCTATGAACTTTTGTTTCGAAATTTCAAATATCAAACTTTAAAAAAAAATTATTCAATTTATATTTTAATAGGTTCTTTTTTATTTTGAAAACGTTCAATTTTGTTTTTATATATAATTATACAAAATAATATAGATGTTTATAATATATTTTTTATTAAATATATTACATATATGTATCTCTATCCCAACAAAAAGCTTATATACAAATACATAGTGAAAAAAGTTTTTACATATAACTTTAACTAAACTTGATAATATTTAAGACTATTATCTCAGGTCAAGATGATAATATCACTGTATATGCATTAATTATGGTTATGATCTAATGTACATGTAAAATTTATATGGCGTTTATATTTTTGTACAACATTCCAATTTCCATTTAAATACTACTAAGTACTACAATACTTTTCACTGTATAATTAATATTTTAAATCCATTATTTTTTGTTTTTCAAAAAAAGGCGGTCATAAACAATTAAAAATTTTATGTTAACTTAAAAAAAATATATTTTTATATTTGTAACTCACTTAGTTACTTGTTTTTATTATTTTTTTTGAAACTTAATTATAAGTTTAAATTGCCATGTATACTAACATTAATCTTCACAGTTAAATCCTATAATCAGCCTAGTAATTGGGAGTCAACGATGTTTGTAATATTGTTTTATTTATGTACATTTATTTACAAATTGATTAATTCTTAATAGATACTTCAAGTACAATTATTAATTTAAAAAAAAATATTAACAGAACTTTTTTTTTCAATGAGCACTAATGGTATAGCAAATATTATAAATACATTTAAAATTTAAAATAATTAATACCTTACTTTGAAAGTATCCAAGTAAAATATGTAAATATTTATATTTATTAAATTATGTGTAATTGTATACAAATTATATAATGGGAATTATAATAATCATTAATATATTTTAATTATATGTATTTTAAAATATACTCTGTGGATACTAACTCCTTAAATGGAAAATTAAAAAATTACCTCTTATTTTTAATTTTAATTTTAGTAAAACAAGTAGAAATTTCCTATTGATAACCAATAATTAGAGGTGGGTCGTAAAACCTAACCGAACTTTAAGATTTCACTTCAGGTTTATAAGTCAAACTTACGTAGTAAAAAGTAGAACTAAATTGAATTTGTTAAAAAAGTTCAAATTTGGACGAATTATTTTCAAACTATTTTAAAATATTTATATTAATTCTAGTTCGGTCATTGAAAACAGTTGATGATTTTTTTTTTTTGCTTATTTAATTTTGAAATTGGGTTCGGATTTGTTAACCTAACAAAGAGATGATTTTCTTCCATAACTCTGTCCCACATATATTATTTCATAAATCATGTACATTCATGATTGTATAAACATAAATTAAATTAGTTGAGTGATCTGTAGAGAGGTGGAACTAGAAATTTTGAAGCCTGAGGAAAAATGTGGAATTACGCAAAATATAGAATGACGTTAAAATAATAATTCCTTAAATAACACAAAAAGCAAGGTCAAATGAAAGGTGATCAACATTAAAATATTTGCGCCAATTAAAAATTGTACACCCAGGGATCAAACAGCATATGCTCTCCCCCTCCCCTCGTTCCGACATTGACGATGTGTATAGAACACGTATGGATAACGGTGGGTCGTAAAAACGAGATATTTTTTAAAAAAATGTACATGATAAATCAGAAAACTTTTTTTTACATAATACAAAAGATTAGAAAATAACGATTTGTATGTTCAACGTATAGACTATCCAAAATATGAAACTTCAAGGAGAAAATTTCATGTCATAACAAAATTGGTTTCCCTAAAATGTCGATTTATCCACATTCGTATATACAAAAAATGTAAAAGCTTTAAGCGATTTCAATTTCCATATGTTTTTTACATGCGAAATCATGAATGCTTGACCGGTCACAGTTATTCCGATTTCCTAATAGTTTTTTTATAAGCAAAATAGTATAAAATCTATCGGTCGCAGTCATTCAATTTACCTGTATTTTTTTAGAATTTTTATATTTTTGTAATATATATTATTCATACCATTATTCCATATCATTAGAATAGAAATATCAGTGATGGATTAAATACAATTTTTATGTATATTCACGAGTAAAATTGTATAGACACTAAAGGACATCAAATATGTTATAACTTAATAATAACGATCATATAACTTTGTTATAAATCAAAAGGAATGAAATAGCTTAAAAAGGAATAATCATCTTTGTTATTATTTAAGAAGGAAAACGAAGCACTTTTGCTGTTTTATTGAAGTTAAATTATTTATTAAAATATTAATTATTTTATACATAAAAAGTTCGAAAGGTTTTATTAGGCCGTTTTTTTACTTATAACGCATACAAATATCTCGGGGTTTGTGAGTACGAGAATTCAATGTGATCGGATAAATATCTTATCACTAAATAAATTAGTTTATATATATAAATAATTTATATAATACCTATATATATCGGGTGAATTATTAGTACTTCTTTAATTTAATAATATATTGAAATGTTAAAGATTATGTGTATTAATTAGGAAAAGGTCGAAGGCATCCTTAACCATGACTTAATTGTGTAATTTTTCGTCCATCTGTGTGTGACTCAACAAGTATAGAGAGATGACCGAAATAATGAATTATTAAGGAAAACTAGTCGTCTATTATACCGGAAGATGTGTTATATTCATTTACAATTTATAGGAACAATGTGTCCCTAAAAGAGAAATGTCAAACAAAATGATTGTAAAAACCTACCTGAATACCGTTGGGTATAATTTATTTTATTTTGATCTTAATTAAGCAAGCTATGAAAATATGTGCGAAAAATTAGATTCTTTTTCTTTGCTCCCTCTCAGAATTTTTTGGGATTTACCATTCCAGTCCTCAACTTTTACAGTACTCGATCGCTCCCGCATTCTCCTCACTTCTACTCACCCACCTTATGTCACTTTCTATTATATCCCTCCATCTCTTTTATAGTTTTTTTTCTTTCATCAATATTAATTCCATTTGCTGTTTTTACCGATTCTGTATCTTTCTTTCTTAAATCATGCTCTAGCCATCTCAATCTGTCTACTATTGAATTTACTCCCGTGCGCAGGAAAATTGTCAATTAAAGTATTTTATTTACCTATTGAACTCAGTCGTCATCTACTAGTAGTAGTACAAGACGATATTGATTTTGAAGTGGACATTATCCCAATGACAGTTTTAAATATTATCTTATTAAATTAAGATATTTATAAATTAATCGTTTCGCGATATTGAACGGCGAAAAATAGACACAAACGAATGAAGTTGATAGTAAGCTATCGTTGTACTGTTGCTTTCTCTAATACACCAATTATGTTTTGGTCTTATGAGAATATGGCCTTATTCTGTTGGTGGCGACACACGCTCGAGTGAACCGGTTAAGGTTTTCCAACCCACTTAGAAAGGGTTTGTCGCTTGCCCATTCAGTGTATATTTGGACATGAAGTCTTTGTCGTAAATCAAAAAGAGAAGGATAAGGATAAAATAACATGTGTACGTAAGTTAAGTGAAATGATATTTAATGTTATATAACTGGGTAGGTATATGAAAAGAAATCTAAGCGTCATATAGGAATATAACTGTTAATTAAAATTTTTAAATTGATATTCGAATGTACGGTATTATTGAGTTAGCCTTATATCTTTTAATAAATTACGACCTTCCTTCTATTGCGGATAGAAGAGTTGCCGGGGTATCGTTTGTTCGAATAAATCGATAGGAATTTATCCGATTTTTTTATTTAAAATTAATATTGTTATTGTATCTGTGAATTAAATGATGATATGTATTTTTTTTATTTCTATTAATGTATTTTATTTATTTATTAATCGTTCCCACACTACGTATTTATCTCAAGCTATTTATTGGTCTATATATCATTAAACAGGCATAGACTGCCTTAGAAATTAGAATTTGGAAAAACAAGGTAAAAGCTTCAAGATTACTTGATATAATCTCTCCGCCTACCGTTGTGCGACTCAACAAATATTTTTGAAGTAAATTTCGAAACAATTACTTGTTCCGAAAGTCTAGTCGTCAATAACGTATGATATTAATTTACAGAATAAACTCGAATGGCTTTGAAATGAAAATAATTACTAATAAATTGAGAGGTCTAAGATAACGTAATGTAAGATGGAGAAAGCCGAAAGCGTCTTCAACCAGAACTTAATTCCGTGACCTTTCCGTTTACCGTTGTTCGACTCAACAAATGTTTTTGAAGTGGAATTCGAAACAATCTCTTGTTCCGAAAGTCTAGTCGTCAACAACGGAGAACGTATAAAACTAATTTACAAGATAAGCTCGTATGGCTTTGGAATAAAGATGAACATAAATCGTGAGATATGACGAGTGTAAAAACCCACCTGAAAAGCCTTAAAGTATAATTTATTTCGTTTTAAACTTAACTAACTTAATGAAGCAAATCGGAGAAACCTACACCTAAAGTTTGGAAATTTTTTTTAGTATTGATGTACCTGTTAATCGCTGTTTTCAACGGACGATGAACGACGTGAATATGTAAGATGGTGATTGGAAGTAGAAAAGAAGAAAAGAAAATGATAGACTTGAACAAATTATGTTGGTATATCACTGGATTGACTATTGCTCTCTCTGATACATCGACTGAGTTCTTGTCCTTTGAGGATGTGGGCCACATTCTGGCGATTATGTCACGCGCTCGAGTCGTCGAAGGGACACGGCGGCCAGTTGGTCAAGGAGTTTATCACCGCTCATAAAGATTTTTGTGACCGCTTATTCAGCTTATTTCATATGTGCGGAAAAATGTATGTTTTATTGTAGTGTTAATTTCTTGTATATGTAAATTGTGCATCGGTCGTATTAATAATATTGGCAGTCTTTTTTGTATTTTGTTTTTGTTTTTTATCTGGAAAGTATCTGGTGTACCCGAGAACAGAGTCGTTCCATACTTTATTAATATATTTTTTTAATATTTATTATTGTTTTACATTCATTTTGATTATTTTTTTCGTACATTATTGTCGTTATCTTGTTAGTTACATTGTAATATTGCATTTATGAACATTCGTACTTATTTACCACGCGTGCATAATATAACACCTTGTTTACACTATGTTAGTAGTTAGTCAATTCGTAAATGATAAGTATTAATAGTAGTAAGTAGTTAGTAACTTAAAAGTGTCCGGGAATTAGTAGTTAGTGCATTGGTGATCGAATAACAAAATTGTGGGATAAAGATATGATATTATAACAGAAAATAAACAAATCTATAAAAAAGTTCTAAATTTTAAAAGAATTATAATCTAAAAAAAAAAATATTTTATTTTGAATTGTGAAATTTGTCAATTTGTGTGGTGTTTTATTAATTTTGTAATGTTGGTTACATGTTCCATTTTTTTTAAGCCAATTTTTTACTTTTTAATATAAGGTTAATTTTAAATACCAATATTTCATTAAGAAATTTAAATGTTGTGTCTTCGTTCCAACGAGACATATTGATGAAAATATTAATTATATAATATAAATACATACATATATATATATATATATATATATACATATACATAATAAAATAAATAATAATGACAATTTTGATGAGGGAAATATTATCATTATCACGAAAAAATATTATTATATTACAATAAAATTATATTGATAGTACCGATTTGATAACAAAACATTTTTGCTAATGCACTAATACTACAACTAATGCTAATGCACTGGACTAGAAAAATGAGTTCAGGCACGTTTATCCGACCTTTTTAAATCAACTAAATTGCAACTAAATCAGAAAAATAAATAAAATGGTTTTAATCCAATAAATTGTTTTACTAAACTAGTTGACTAAATTGGTCCGTTCACACACGCTATTCTACTAAATTACTAACATACTGTGAAATAGGCTTGAGGAAGGATATTTATATAGGTGGCACTTTTCCTTATGTATATTTAGGTCCCATTCACAATATAATAATCTATACCGTATATATCTTACCCCGTTATGCATACTGGTCTCCGTTGTTGGTATTATTCTATACTGCTCTTATCTGAAATAGACGATCCCACTTGACAGTCAATAAAACAATATTATCTTGAATTATGAGTTATTCGTACCTTTTTCAATGTTTATATTTTACAAAATGTCAAATTTATACACCTACTATATATGTATAGTGTGTGTACGATTTGAAAATTTTATGTTAAAATTAATTTGTAGTAGGTACTTTTTAGTTTTTGACCGGGCATTTTTTTCCCTAATCACCCTAAGACAGGGGTAGTAACCCAATACATTTTTGTGGGGTTTCTTTTTTCCGCTTTTTTAAAACCCGTTTTATTATAATAATCGATTTTTATAAACAGTTTTAAAAAACACATGACACATATCCTTCCTAACTATATATTTTTTTTTTTCGGAGCTCAAGATTGTTTTAATTTAAAATTTTAATTTAAGTAGGTATTATGATGTATGCTGTGAAAGAGCTATTATCCCCTACCTAAAAATCATATGTATTATATAAACCTATGTATATTAATTTTATATCTATGAGAACCGATAATAATTTATACAAATATATAATATACTATCTAAAGTGCAACACCTTCCGGGTGAAACTCCTTGTAAGTTTTACTTATATTAAGTACAACAACTCATTATTAGAATTAATTTTGTAACTCGTATACATTGGCTTATGCATTTTATCGGAAATAATATTGTTAATAAATTCATTTTAAAAATATTCCGTCTACGGCGGACACTAGGGTTGGGTTTCTAGAAGAAAGTCGTTCACTCCTAAAGTGTTTCCCATGAATAGGTTGACAAAATAAGTAATCCGAAAATTGATGGAACTTACAATTCTTGGATTTTTATATAAAAACTCTTTTGATCAAAATTTTAAGAAATATTTACCGTTAAAAATAATATTGGTATAAAATAAAAAAAATAGTATATTAATAAAGATAATAATAAAGAGTTTTCTAAAGTGTTTCCGATGAATAGGTTGACAAAATAAGTAATCCGAAAATTGATCGAACTTACAATTATTGCACATACGATTTTCCTGTATTTTTAAGATTTTAAATTTTGGTAAAATATATTTCAAATCATTAAAGAGAAAAGTCTGTGAAAGATTATATATAATATTTTAAGATTTTTAATTTTTACAGATTTTCACAAGTACGTAAATTTGTTACAGTTATGTACACGTTGATGACGTCAAATATCACAGTGACAATAACTGGAAATAAAAATGTCTGTGAAAAGAAAAAGGTAAACTGAAACTATTGTACTTGATAGATTTTATATGATTTTTCAGTGATAAAAATACATACAGAAAAAACTATAATATAATATGAGGCTGTCGAGCGTATTCGATTCAGTTTTTACGGCAAGTTCAGATAATCAGTTTTCAAAATCCTTACGCATCACTTCATTTGATTTATGGTACCTATAATAATAAATATATTATTATTTTAATTTTTATAGAACATGGCATATGTAGATATGCTGAAGAGAAACAGAAAATTAGTGCTGTTTCATTAAAGTTATTATCTAGTAGAAAAATTAAATAAATGTATTAATTATTATCTCCGCATATTCACAAAGCTCGAGAACCGCGCTGATATAGAGAATTCCATTTTTTTGCGTATTAATGTTTTTAAATATAACCATGGAAAAAATTGGTGTAGAAATATAGAATATTTTATAATACGATTTAAAAATATACATAAATAGTCGTATGCAAATTGTATTTAATCAATAAATATTATATGAAAAAAAAATGTATTGAGTATAATTGAGTAAATATTTGGAAAGCACATTTCAATTAATACTCATTCATTTAGTTCAAAATAAATCACATTTAAATATATAATAATATTATTATTAATATTATATTGGTACTTTTTATGTTTTTTTAATATTTTAATGGAATAAAAGAATATTTTTAAACCATAAATGTCGCAAGTAGATGCCTAACTGAATTATTTTTTCGTGGTGAGTAAACAATCGTAAGTTCCTGCATACCGGGAATGACAAAGAAACTGAAAGAATTTTTGAAGATTTAAAAATATAATGCTTTTCGGATTGTCACATTTACAAACTATAGATATCAACAAGTGTAAGTCCATTTGTAATAAATCAATAATTCGAAAACTTTGGAAAAATATTGCAATAAATCTTCAATGCCAGACTTCTATATTATATTTAAAAGAAATTTACGATATTTTTCATTTTATTTTACCTATAGTTATTATAACCATTTTATGTCAATTATTTATTTATTGCCTTATGGTACCCGTGTATTTTATATTATATTTTATAGCAGTCTTAATATATTAGGTACCTATACCATTAAATGTAATTATTACATTGGTTATAATTTCATTATTATAATAAATAATTTATATATTTTATACAATATATATCTATCTATAGGTTAAAGAGAGAAGAGACCAAGTACAATTTTTCTAAAAAATAATATATATTTTGTTGTTTTTTTTTTTGTGAAAGTTTGTCACGTGTCTTTTTACTTATATTAATTTTAATCGTATGATACATGTTTACCGATATAAGAATAAATTATACAAAGATCTAAGTTCACAAATAAATGTTGATTTAAGGATCATAATCTAAAACTTGGATCTTCTTAGAGGAATTTTTCGTGACTTATACACCTAATAGATTATTATAATAATCAATATATTTGTATTTATAAAGTTGAATATAACACAAAAAACAACTGACGATTTTTATTATAAAAATGCTTATATAATAAATATAAATAATTAATTTTGTTTTAAAATTCTAAACATTTAAAAAAAAAATAATAACTATTTATGAATTGATGACATGATCAAGTACAGTCAATAATAAAGTCGAAAACAGCATATTACATAAATTTAAGAATTTTGCATAGAGCTGAGGTATATTGTAATTACCTACTATTAGTATCATAATATATTCGACCTTTATATATATAAATGTATATATTATATAAAGAATATAATATGTACGTAGGTACTATATCAACTATACCATTATTTAATTTGTTAAAACTTTGATGATACTGTTGCTGATAACATTCAATTGAAGAAGCACTTGCACGAAATAAGATAATATGAGAAAATATCTTATTTATGACTTCTTATCACCCATCTATATTAACTTAATATCATTTTATAGAAATGCACAAAAAATCAAAACCCGATTTATTTATTTTTAAAATTTTTATAACTGAAACCGGAACCTAGACCCAAATATGTAATCTTATGAAACTGAACCCATAAAATTGATTTCAAAATTTAAATCGAACAAAATGTACTATACTGTTTAAATGGACCTATTAAATTCTGTATATAATAAATATTGGATGAAATCAAATTAAAAATGTAGTTTACTTTTTAATTTGGCCAAATTTGATAGAACGTATTCGTATATTTAATGAAACAAAGAAAACAAATTTTACTTTCACGTAAATTAATACACCTATATTTTATTTTAATTACATTTTCGTTATTCAGATATTTTATCTCTGCAGACAGTAGGGGTCTACATGTTTTTCTTTTAAATCGCTAGTGTTTGGTATCGAAATTGTTAAATTAATTTATTTCTTAAAATAAGTTTCCTTTTATTATTTTTATGTATTGCTATAAGAACTATAGTGTTGTATAGTATGCATTTAACTACAGTTTAAATGTAATAAAAATGTATATATAACATTTTATTTATACTGATAAATAACCATTTACTGTGATTTTATGGTGGATAGATATCGTATCGTTTAAGAAATATTAACAAATTGAAATCGATCGCAATATTAAATATATATTTTAGTAAAATTTTTAATGAATATAGGGTTGTTTAGAGTCCTATAATGTTAAGAAGGAAAATCTATTTTAAAGTGATTGACTACGACCGTTAAAACATTCTACATATATATATTATATTATACTTACGCAAAATAAGCAAAAAGGATACATTTTAATTTTCAAGGCATCTCGTTTCATTTATTTTTGTACCCGAGAGGCAGAAAGATTGAAATTAATTTTTTTCTAAATTGAGAATAGGTATTTTTAATAGACTTGTTTTAATATTTTGCTTCCTTCGGGTAATTTTTATCTGTGTATTTTTTTTATCTCGATCCTTTCAAAGACTATTTACATTTCTACACGGGTCCAAAGTTAAAATTAAATTGATGATTAACTGTTTGTTTTAATGTATTATTAATTTGATGTTTTCGTGGTTATACACTTGTCCCTGTAAATTTTTATGACGGGGCAAGTGTAAATTCATAGCCTGGGGGAAGTGTATCATGTAATCCAAACAGTTGAACTACCTGAATTCTCAGATGGCATATTTATGGTACCAGCAATAGCAAAGTATCAAAAATGGCCCAATTAAGACTGATTATTTACTGTTTGTTTTTAAATGTTAAGTTTTCTAAAGAGATTGAAACTAAAAAGACTGAAGGAATATTAATTTAATACTTTCTTAATAAAAATAATAATTTTGTTTATGTATGTCTAGAATTATTTCTTTATATCTATATTATTTTTGTTCATTTTTCAGGAGGATGTTATCAGAATACAACATTTTAAGTAACCTGATAAAAATTGTGATTAATGGTATTTATAATACAAAACATTTATGATTTTTGTTTTTAACTATATGTGCTGTCATTTTTTGAATAATTTAGATATTTCAATTAAACAGAAACCTAATTTATATTTAATGTTTTGGTTTCATTGCACTTACCCCATAGGAACTTGTATACTATAAACTATTATATAAAATAATACGGTTTCACTCTTACCCCATGGGCCGGGGAAAGTGTGACATTTGAAAAAAAAAAATAAAAATTTAAACATCTGTGATAAATGAATCGTTGAGATATTTCAATAGTATATTTATAATCTATATATATATATATATATATATAGTTATTTAAATATGTAATAATAAAAACGAAAACTTAAAACTCAAAGTGTATAGTGATGCTTTTTATGTGAACTTTTTTTTTCACGTCACACTTACCCCACCTGACCTTCCACATATAATATAATCATATTTTGGCGAAAAGTCACTCATAAAATTTCTAAACAAAAATATGGGTTTATAATAATTTAACATAGTTCCCCCCCCCCCCGCCCAAATATTAACTGCAAGTTACGTCAGCGCTATGGACCGTTGAAGAACAATACGATTATTGTGTAACGTTCCGTCGGACGAGAACATATAATATTATTATACTCTGTTGCATCATTGGCAATTCGTGTGTTCCTCGATATGCATATTAATTCATACGATTTTCATTTGATAACAAAATGTAAAATTCTCTATTAATTCCATGATAAAATATTGATAAGCAATTATGAGTGATCTTTCTTACAACGTCCTAATGAATTTATTACAAATATATATTCATAATAATAGTAGAACTAAATTTAAAATGTGTCTAGTGTTATTATTAAAACAAAAGGCTTATCGTATAAATAATGCACATAATAATAAGCCGATATTACATAATTTGACATTGGTCAATTGATAAATATTATGTCGAGTCAATGGAGTTGTCAAACGAATTTACAATCAACATAACTGAATGTTTTTTTTTAAATATTATTCAAACAATGTTCAAATCAAGTGGCGCATATATGTTAATTGTAAACGATAATAGTATTTGATGAAAATGGGAGATCGTTGGCATAAAGAGTAGGTATGTTAAATGTCTAGTAAAAATACCGGCTAGAAGTAGGTAAAAATGGTTTTCTTTATACCTGGCGGTGAAGGCTCAGTAGGTATTTTCTCGTATACCTCTTCGATATAATTATATATATTTTCATCCATTTTGTTGATTTATGGAAAGAAACAGTAAACGGTAGACAAAGGTCGAGTGACACGATTAAGACTCGAATAATGTTTTCAAAAGTTATGTTCTGTGATAATATATAATATGGCTAATTGGGCGATAACAACACTGAATTGTGAAATGATAACATTAGATCCGACAACAAACAATCCGACGCGCCGAGACGCAATGCGACTATTAGTAATCCGATTTAACGTGGAACATTAAAACCATCGGATTGCTCGTCGAGTGCAGTGACGTATTTACGGGGGGTGGGGTCTTATCCCCCTCCGGGAGGTTATTTAAAACAATATTTTAATACTTGAATAAACAAAAATGAATGATATTAAATTCAATATTGGAAAACGAAAGTTTTGATATTAATTTTATCAATTATGAGTTAGGCCAAATAGTGTATAGTTTTTTTGTATACGTTTGTTCTGATAAAGCGCAAGACATATGATTTTTTTCGGAAAAATTGCTGGGTGACGTTCATCTAGATCCCCGGCCAATTAGATACACTTGTATTCAAGGTCCCAGAAACGTGATTCACGAGAACAAAGGATTTGGATTTTATAATCAATGGTTAAGCCTATGATTTAGGCTAGCATCTATATTATATAATTAGTAACTATACAAATAAGGATATAAAATGCATGTTTATAACTTTGCACACATATATTTCTTTATAGGTGCTTAAAAACGTTTGGGTACCGCCCAAAGTGTATATATATCCTTTGTTAGAACAAAATAAAAAAGAGGGCTGAGAGTTCAGTGTAAGTGGCTTGATGAAATTTCTCGGGTTGTATATTCTGAAATAAAAAACGGAGATTTTTGTAAATCTTGTGCTATTTTTTCAAAATCTGGTGGAGCTTTAAATCATGAATTATTGGGGGGCCCGATCCGCGTAGCGTTCTCGACAAGTCGGCGAGTCGGATCGCCGGGCCGACGACGAACGGGGAAGGCGGTGGAACAAATGTGTGACGAGCTGCTAAATTCGATTTACACTCGAGATCGCTATACATATATAGTTAACTGTACTTGTTATGCACGTTAAACTTATACACCCGACCGTTTATGTACAAATGGCGAACTGTAACCTATACGTACGAGTGTTCATTAAAGCGAAATGTTGTATAAACTTACCGAACGCAATTTGTCTACCAAAACTGACGACGGTGTACTTTTCATGAGGACTAAGTAACCGAAATCTATGTACAGGGTGTCCCCAGGACAGGCGTTGGTCCCGCGGGCATCACGGAAATGTAAACGGCGTTTGAACGTGCCCGTCCCGATCCAGTCTGGATCACCGTGCAGTCGAATAAATCTTTGCGTTCTCGGCCGCCAATATAAATAGCTATAGTATGCGGTTCCGCGGGTTTTTTTTTCATTCCTCGCGCCTCGCCGATTTATTTTTTCAACTCCCCGTGGTACGACTCACAAAACGTTAAATTACTTAGGCAGTCGAGAGTGGGTTATCTTCCATTTTTATCTTTATCCTCCATAAATCTTTATACTACTACTTATCTTAAATTAGTTAAATACATATACGCCCAATAAGCCGTTGGTTCACTTCTAGTTTACACGGTTTACAAAAAAAAAAAAAAAAAACAAAAATATCGCTGCATAAACTTCACGGAAGAATTCTTCATTCGTTCCGTCCAGCTTATTATATTAACCGTCCTTCCGCAACACCACGCGGGGACGTATTTGATGGGGGAGGGGGCGATAGGAACGGTCACCCCCCCCCCCAAAGCCCGTATGATATTAGGGATACAAAATTAGATAGTTAATTAATTATATAATAATACCCCAATTAATTATTATAATTTCGTCAAATGACTAAACAAATTTTGGTGATAATGTGATCAATTATAAAAATGTGATATAGATAGGTACTTTGTATAATAAAACTAATATAAATTAGTTCTCTGCCATGCATTGAACGTAATCTAGTGGTGAATTTTACTAGTGCGATATTTTCAATTAACTGATAAGCTAAGTGTTTACACCTAACCTATGTGTATATAATATTGTGTTAACTGAAAATCAAATTTTCTATTGTTTGTGTGAGTTTTTGCATTTGGAGTTTTCTAATGTATTATTGTAATAATTATACGTTTATTAATTTATTATTAAGAATAAATGCAAGAATAATATGTTAATATGTTGGCTGAAAAAAGTGCCTAAAGGTGAAAAAACTTATTAAATTTATCGCCCCCCCCCCCAAGAAAAAAAAATTATGATCTAGATACGTGCCTGACACCATGTCGAAAAATATTCTTTAAATCAATTTCCTCGAATAAATTATAGTAATATGTATGTATAATAGTACTTAATCTACCCGATCTCTAAAGTTTTAACGACACGCCTTATAGATGTTTTCATTGTTGTCTCAAATATGACTTCACATTTTAATGCTTATTTTGTTTCGACCTCTTTTTTATAATATAATATAAAATGAAATGTTTGAGATATATAACAGTTAATGCGTGTGTATAAAGTTATACTATAACATTATTTAGTAGTTGAGGTTAGGTTAGGTTATACAATGTAAATTCAGTACCTGGTATCATATTAGCAAAATCTAATTTATTTTATATCTTACGTATATCTAATGGGGAAAAATGTATCCTGCAGTATCTTGTAATCATATACTTGTTTTCAAGTTACGATTTTCCACTAAAAATGTAAATATTCATCACCGATTTAGTTAAACGAAAATTTTCTAGGTTTATTTTATTTACGATTTTTCGATAGATTTCTATTTACATTTTCGGATATTCAATTTTTAAGTGGGTTGAATCGCATTAACTGTTAAAAGGGTAATTATAAATTTAATTCCGTCGATATATAGAAATTTAGGAATTTTATTTATTCACTAAAAAAAAAAAATATATATATATACTTATACTAGCTTTAAATCTACTTTTTTTTTTATAAATTATATATATATTTGTCTTTATCCGTGACTTTAATACTAATTCGTGTATACCGCACACTATACCAGTTCTAAGAATAATTATCACTTGAAAAATAATATTATTATTTTAAAATAACACTACCTATGTAACTCTAATATTATTTAGTAAGTCAAATAAAAATCAACAATTTCATATAATGTATTTAAATGCATATATTCTCGTTGAACATCCTGTACATACCATAAATAGAGAAACTTACTTGAATGTTCCTGTGACGTATAATATTATAATGACGGTATACTGGACTACATCCATACTTAACGTTCCCAATATACTAATACTGTAGTGGTGGACCCGAACTTAAATTCGATTTTTGATCCCACGACAAACTTATAAGCTAATGAATAATTATAGCAACGAAAGTTATCAACTATACAGTACATGCAACATCTGTCTGTTGGTGATCACCCATCTCGGCTGATTAATTTGTTATAATGAGTAGAAATATTAAAACCGTTTCGCTCGATAGATTTGTACACCGCGTACAACACGTGCAAATGATAACCGTGCAATAATTGTGGTATGATAACCCACCTGATATTCATAATATATAATTGATTTTATTTTAAGCTTAGTTACATAATTGTTAGAGCAAGCTCTATGTTCTGGCGCGTCTGAATTGACAATTCGATAAATGTATTTACCCGCCGGAGCTTTTCTTTTTGACAATTTATATATAACTCGAACATGATGAGTGTACGAGTAAAAATATTAGATTGACTTAATGTCTTCTAAAGATAGGTACTTGAAACTAACCGTGTCGTTAATTAATTTACATAAATTTAATAACACGAAAGAAGAATAAAATTTACACATAGAAATTAACGGTAACTAGAACGGGGCTACTGCCAATTTTAGGGACATTTTCTCGAGATTTTCGTGCCTTTGGGAAATGGTTTATTGTCGACTAAGATGTTTCAACCGCATGTGACTTTTTGTCTTTTGCAGCGTAAGCATCTACTCGTCATGTGTGTCAATAAAATATATTTTATTTACGTGGGTTTAAATTTATCCGAGAAATGATATGGAATAAACTGTTTTTTTAATAATATTATATACATATTATTCTTATTAAATCCGTTCATAGTTTATTGTATACGAATACATTTTAGATCAGTGTTGCATACTTGGAATGCATTGTACTACCCGTATTTTATTGACATCGAAATTAAATATAACGGTATTTTTTTTTACATAATATTTTTTTAACATACATAAATATAAGTTATTTATACATAATATAATAGAGTGTAATTCAGTATTAAAATATTATTAGTAATACATTTATTAACTAGTATAACTAATAATACACGTATATACAACATAGCAATATTTACATAATATACTGGATATTATACTATATAAATATAAATAAATATACCTATAAATTATAAAAAGAAAATGTGTTGAGAGTATGTGAAAAAGTAATATATAGGTAAATGACTTATGGTTCAAACTAGTTGTTGCTTTTTTCGAGTTCATTATTTTTTTACAATATATACATATATTTTTTGTTTTTATAAGAGTATTAATTTTTTTAAAGTACCTATCTAAAATCTACATAATTCATTTTTTAATTTTAAATATATTATATAGCATATATCTTAGATTCTGCTGAAAATGTTAAATTATTTTTTATTAAATATTACAGTAAATTTATCTATTACAAAGCAAATTTAAAGATGAACACCGACAACATTATCCACCCGTACATTCACTTGTTTTATTTTTTTTAACAATTATTTTTTTTAATTTAATAAACATAAAAAAGTATTAATATTATAAATATATTTTAGTCTAGGCATTTAAATTAAAAAACGTATAAATAAATAATTTAAATAATGATTTGATGTTTATAGTTTAGATGTAGATAAGCACTCGTATTTTATATAGTATTATCTATAATTTATTATCTTTATTTTTTAAAATAAATTTAACTATAAATGAATTAATAATTAAGGATTTTTTCTTTTGTTTGAATATTTTGCGGGTACACCAGGAATACATAATACACGAGTAAACGAGTTAGTTTTTCAATTGTGGTAAGTTTTACAAAAATGAAACTTTTTTTAGGGAGACGACGGCGGAGGATGTAATAAACATTTCGCACCGGTGTGAATACGGTGCTGATTAATTTTAACCATGAACTTCCCCATTCATTTCCTTTAGATCTGATCTGTCCCTGCAGATTTTCTAAACATACGTACATGTATATTTACATAATGTATTTTAATTTTTTATGCAATCTATTATTATACCGGTAAAATATGTTTATAGAACGCAGTCTATAATATAAACCGTTAGTTTTTTTCCCGTATATATACCGTGACGACGTTAAAAAATAATACGGTTCCGTCCGTTTGACAACACTTTTTGTGGTCCGTTTAAAATATATATTATGATCAGTCGCGACCTTTTTTTTTTTTTTTTTCTATCTATATACACGTATATTCGTATATTTCCGCCATATAATTTCCATAATTTTCAGTATTAATCTCCGAAAACGCCTCCGGGTAGATATACCGTTTTAAAAAAACCGTCATCTCCAGTGCATCGAACACTAGTATAGTATGCGCGCCTACTGGCGACCGGATCCCGCTCGCAAGAAATGACCTCCGTGTCCTTGCCACACAGGGTCTCTAGTGAGTCCCCCCGCGTTGTTTTTACAACATTAAACCCCCTCTGCTACCGGATCTTGTCCCATCCTATCTGCACGTGACACCATTATCCTTTTCCATTCGTCCTTCGTGTCCTTCATCTCGACAATGACGGCCGCCTGCTGATACACATCGGTCCCGCGGAATGTCCGTTATAATTTTTCACTTGGAAAATCCCGAAGCGCGTATACGTTACAACCGACGGGCACAGTACGGAAAGGCTCTAAATCGGTTTTTTTTTTATTTTTACAATTTTTCAAGAGAGCAATAATTCGTAAGTTCGAGATTAAATAATTATTTATTTCTCAGTTGAGATTTCTTGTTATGCAAATGCCCCCCTCCCCCACCTACTTATAAAAAACACGTTTATACCGTACTCGAAAATAATCTTGTATATAAATACACGAATATGTAATATTTAATAAAATACAAACATAAGCTTTTCGTACTAAATTAGAAATAAAAAAAATGTTCAAAATAGTCATTTTTCATTTTAACATATTTTAATTTGTTGAAACCACTGTATAATATTCAATTTCGCCGTCAATATCAATAAAACGAAAACTTCGAACCCTATACAAAATCACGAAAAATATTAATAATTTCTGATAGTTCCATTGTTTAGTGATATATAATGCTCCGAGATGTATCGCGATGATATTATAATATTGTATATTGTACAACAATATTGTATCATTTGTAATGCCATTGTTAGAGGTAGAACCTTTACATACTAACGATTGTTATTTCGTAGTTCGGTATTTTTGATTGTTATTTTTCAGAATTTACAAATATGCGTTTATCTTTTAGTTTTTAGAGATTTAGAACATTTTACTTCTCTGAATATCGGATATTGATTGTGTACGATCGACTGTTTCGCTTAAGGGGTCATTATGTTTCTTGGTGTTAAATAAATCAAATTTATTTTTCTTACATATTTTTAAAGATAAACCTTTTGGAAATAATTAAGATCATAACGAATCCAGTATCTAAAATATAGACAAACTTTTACGTATTTGAACAAATCTAGTATGGACTATCGACAGTTTTTTAATTTAACCCTTTCATTGCCATGGGCGTACTATTACGTTCTAACCTATAAAATTGTTATAATGCATAGTATAAACTCCGAGATGGTTTTGATATAACAAGAGAAGATTGAAAAAAAATTGGATACATTTGATATCGTTTCTACGTTAATTAGCCTTATTGTTATTATTATTTTGTTTCTTAGTAAAATTGTAAGTGTAATTATAATGAGTTAAAAATACAATAAATACGATATTATGAAAAATATGATATTTTAAGAACCCATTGTGTACGATAATTTAAACTTGAATGAGTAACGTAAAAACATTTTTAAAAAATGTACCTAATACTTCGTAATTTTGATTTATACGGTTTTTGCAACTTAAAGGCTGTATGTATAAAATATAAATAAAAAAAGTCAAATTTATCTGATTTTTATCTGTAATATATAAAGTGAAAAATGGCTGGCTGTAAAAGGGTTAAAATGTAAATGTGCATCTCTTAAGGGGTCATATACGTATTTATTTCCTGAAAAAAGGGTTCAAATAGTGTAGTGGATTACAGGAGAACTATTGGGCCAACTGTTTTAAATATATTTATTTAAAATCGGAAATATTTAAAAATAAAAACCCTGTAAAATAACAATAAAAATATGAGGATGGCGGGTGCACTTAGAGGCTTAAGATACATAAATTTTTCTGTGGAAACCAAAGGTGAGGCTACTGATTCAAGTCGCGGAGTCGGTTGGAAACAAAATGTTGACATTTTCGCTATTATTTTTCAGTACAGTGATTATTGTGCTACGGATTTCAGAAAAAAAAGGAATTCCTTATTAGTTACTTGAAAAAAATAAATAAATAAAAACGATTGCTTAAAATCGTAAAAATCGTTAAATAGTAAATTTTATAATTATGATTTCACAATAATTGTAACTTGACCAACACGCGGCGTTAACGCGTAGTGTTAACAGAGTGATAACACGCCGTGCGCGTTATCGGCCGTGTACTAGTTTTCACGTTTTGGGACACATAATTAATAATAGGTACTCGTAATCTGGAAAACGACCGTAGAAACGATGGTGCCGGGCATCATGCGTCTAGTACACTGCAGGCGTTAGAAATAATGAAGGTATATTTTTATTTAAATGAATATTAATTATTATTTCACAGTACCAATAACGATTGTTTCGAAATGATTTTTAAGCCGGGCCCAAATGCAATCGGAAGAAAATATCTCGTTTTTTACACTCTTTGGTCCGGGAACGCAATGTAATAATATGTTTCCACCGTCACGACCCGCGAATACGGGAAATCCGTTGAATATTTTTTTTAAATCCCAAAATATATGATGTCCGTCGGGCGCGTAGTACAGAACGTGGTCGGTTTTCGCGCCGGCCACGACGAAACGAATACGTAATGGCGCGCGACCATATAATATATAAGGACCCGACCGTATGTGCCGAACAAACACAAACGCCGTTCCGTCGCCGGCGGCGCGTCTGCGAGTTGCGCGTCGGTTTTTCCCTACCACCCACCCGCCCGCCCACCACCCCGGGTAGGCATTTTTGTACGCGCCACGCCGACGACGGCGCCGCCGGAACAACGTTCAGTTTGACTTCGGCGACACACGGCGATCGACGACCACACGCCGCCCGTCCGCCGACCGGTCCCCTCGTCACGTGCTCGTGTCGGAGTACATCGGCGGTATGAAATAAGTGAGTGAAAACGAAAAGGAAAAAAAAAACGCGACCAGAGAGTTTTGGTCGGGGAATTCGTCCAGGGAAAACCGAAACGAAAAATATCGCGATTCGACGGGGACACGAAGAAAAAAAAAAAACAACAACAACAACAACCACCACCGCCCAACCGTACGTAAATGCGCGTGTTCTACTACGGGTCCCGGCAACGCTGAGATTGGCCTGAGAGTGTGTCCGTGTGTCCGCGACCGGAGATCCGTGTGTCGAGAGCAAACGGTCCATTTTCGAATCGTCTCCCGACCGCCGACGAGGAGTGAATAAAGCGCGCGAAACACTACGGTACGTACGGTGTTTTTAGCGTACGATTTCGCTAATACTGTAATTCGCAATGTCACGTGAAATTGCCGTGACACGACGTGTCCATTCCTTAATGCTGCTGGTGGGGGGTGGGGGTATGTTCAATTTTTAATATCTGTCGTGCAGATAATATTTTTACATAAAAAAAAAAAAAAAATGACTCTCAATGGCCCGAAACAAAAACATTTCCGGTGTCTACG
This sequence comes from Pemphigus obesinymphae, assembly GCA_025469235.1. Classification (NCBI taxonomy): domain Eukaryota; kingdom Metazoa; phylum Arthropoda; class Insecta; order Hemiptera; family Aphididae; genus Pemphigus; species Pemphigus obesinymphae. The sequence continues at coordinate 41,785 of JAIPRL010001576.1, read as the reverse complement.
GCCGGGGGACATAATGAAAATCTATCGATGATAAAACGATATTCTATAAATATTTTAAGGCAATTATTTTTTCGGCTTAAACGTGTTGTCAAACATTACGTAGGTACACTAATTAAATTGTAGATGCCTACTTATAATATTATTTTTCGGACCGGTAATTTCTCTAAAACATGATTAGAGGGAGTTTTACATTATTGTACACTCTAGAATCGTCTCGAAAACATTTGGTTTTTTTTCTTGTTAACTGAGCACAAACAATAACGATAAAATCATGTTTTTAAAACATCATTTTGAAAATATTTATTTATAAACGTTTTAAAAATTTTCCATGTGGCTGGTTGTCCGGGCACTAACATAAATAACTTCTCGTTAAAACGCTTTCATATTATCTATCTATATATATAATATTATAAGTAATTAGAAACATAAAAATTAAAGAGTTGCCTAATTTACAAAATTAAGACCAAGACTTGTAATATTATCAATATTTTCAATTTACAGGATAACACAAATTAATATCGAGGAAATATTTAATAAAATTCCATGAAAAACAAAAATATAAAATTATTGATAATAATATTTTCGTAATAATACAATTTGAAAAAATGTAAAATAGTGGTACATATTATATATCGTATATATATATAATTTTTTTATATACTTATATTATTTCCACCTCAATAGAGTCATAGTTACTCCCAACACTGATAAAATATATTTCAGGTGCATATACATACATATATATGTATTATCAAATTCAAATACATGAGGAAAATCATATCAGATATTTTTTACCGAATCTTATAAACATAAATAAATTCAAAGTATTTAATTTGAATTTTTTTCTTATTTATCTATCCCATAATAAAAGTTTGTGTATTATAAATCATATTTTTCATACCCAATGTAGATAATAGGAATATATTTAAAAAAAGGTAAAAATATTATGAGTCAGGCGGAGAGATTCCCAATATATAAAATTAATTTTATAAAAGTAATTTATGTAATATAGAAAAATTAAGTTAAAAGTTAACATATCCCATAAAAAAGGTAATTCAATAACTAACTTAATTTTATTTTCTTAACGGGTTAATACCCATCTTTACTCAAAAAAACATATTTTTTTTAGTACTTATGTAGTTAGACCAAATATTAATACTTGGTTTATATCATAGGGAGAATTATTTTTATTGATTAACAATTTCATTTAAAATCTAAGTTTTTTTTAAGTTTACGTTTACTCACATAGTATGATATTTTGTTAAATTCATCTCGTTCATTTTTTTCTATTTTTTTTTTTTGGAATTCTACTTATTGAAATATAAATATTATTTAAAAAAATTAAATGCATTATTTATATAATAACAACTAATAATTTATTTGTAAAACAAAAATGTAAAAAAATAATAAAAAAGAACGTGTTTTTTCAATAATATAATGTTAAAACTAATTATAATCTATATTTTAATAATAATGATAATTTGTATATTATTAAGAGGACCCCACGTTTACATATCAAGTTATAGTAAATCGTGGTATGCATATAAAACGGTTTTAATTCCTTTAATAAGATAGTGAAAGCATTTTAAATTTTTAAATGGTTAAATATTAAGTTTAGAATATATAAATATTATAAAAATACATTTTAGCCATGATAACCCGTTCATAAAAATATATTCGAAAAGTAAATTATCATAATAAAATAAATCTAACTACAAATTTTCAAAAGGTTTTTTTTTAATTTCTGTTTTTTAAAACTTATTTAGAAGATAAATGTAACATTTAGAGATATTTAACGCCATTAATCTAAAAATAGGTTAAATTAATAAAATAATAACACAATATCAATAAAATGTTTTTGTACGGATTTAAAAATCATGTACTAAATTATTTGTATTTCAGATGTATTCATATCCGTATTATATATACCTAATATAGTTATTTGTAATAACGATAATATAGACTCTAAAATATGATTATATTTTTATGATCATTGAAAAAGTTACTTTTGTATTCTTAAATTATATTTCTGCTTTTCGTATATTTTAAGAAAATTATTTTATTCTATATTAAAATATTAGTAATTTTTATTTCACAATTAGTTGCCTAAACTATACTAAATGTAATTCATCAGCGGCATCAAAAATTATGCATCATAAACAGTTCATTATTAAAATAAAAATCTTGAATAGGTATAATATAAATTATATGATAATTTTCTTTCAAGAGGTATATCTTTACAAATATTTTTCTTCATTTTCATATTCCACTCCTAGAAGCTTTTAAATCCCATCATTGCTCAACACAAACACTATTATTACCATCCCAAAATCTTATCGTATATCTAGAATTTTTTACTCAAATATTTGAAGATACTGATTAACTTTATTCTTCCATCATATACAATACATACTTGGTTTCTCTAGAAATCACATTCTCTGTGAACATGATTAAAATGTTGTTCTTTATACATGTATATTATCCAACCAGCTTAATATTGGTCTTTGAAAAATAAAAATTATATATTTTCTACTTCATATATTGTATTCAAATAATTTTTTATAGATTTAAGAAACAAAAAGTTAAAAATGTATTTATTTCTTGTTTAATTTGTGCAATTAAAAAATCTCTAAAATCGCTGAATCCTATTGAAAAATTTCCAAATTCAGCTAATATGAGTTATATTGGTTTAAAAATAGAATAATAAATAATAGAAAGCTATTTATTTTAACCAATTTCTTGAAAAATGACGACAGACTTATATATATATATATATATGAGAATTGGCTTTATTATATTTTTACTTATATGAATTTGGGATTTCAAATTAAACATGACAAGGCATTGTGTATGTCTAGCTTTTTATGTATTTCGACCATTTTCGCGAAAACCATTTGAATTTTTAATGGAAAATTAATGCATATTTTAGCTATAGAAGAGAAAAACTTTTCTTTTGACCACATTTTTCTTAAAAAATAACAGCTAACTAAATATAAAATATTATGAAAATTTAATTTATAAGTAGTTCCTTTTTATCAATTCTCCGTAAACACATTATATAAGCTTTCAACGCTAAAGATAAATTATTTACATAATTTTCTTTAATGATTAATTTATTATTGACGTTTTTAAATATAACTAAATACATAATTCGATATATTTTATGAATAGTAAATAATATAGTTTAATACTAAATAATAAATTCCATAAAATATATTTAGGAATTTGTTAAAAACCAAGGATGGATGGTAAGTCAATATTGTTTCATAATTATAAAACTACAGCTTATGAATTATATTCATATATTTGATCAAATTTTTCAAGTGTTTAGAAAATAACTAAAAAGTATAATATGATTGACGTTGAATTGAATTTTTAAATTCACAATGTAACTTCGTATCAAAAAAAAAACGTAAAAGTATAAAATCTTATTAAGATTTTATTTTGAATTACAATAAAACAATTTAATTATATTTTATTTAAAAAAATTAGCATTATAAATTTCTTAAAATTTATTTATGCCTTTAAATCGTTAAAATGATTAATTAAATTACTAGTTTAAAATATTCTCTGTGCAAGTTTTTCAATGTACATAATATGTAGGAATAACTAAAACTCTTGGTGCTCCTTTTCTATCTCACAAAGTGAATTGTAAAAACCGTTGTTTATTTTACTAAAAGTAACAGTTCGTATCATTGTAAAAAATCATATACTATTACTTTATAAATTGGCCGACCCTAAATATTTGGGGAAGTCGAAGGAAAAGAAAACTATTACTTTATAAATCTTAAAAATAACAATATTATAAAAGTTATAGAGTAACATAAAAAGTTTTTATACTTTGAGCAAATAAAATAATAAGTAAATTATTAATTAACACGATTTAAACTGCGACGGAAAATTATAATCTTTAAAAGTTTACAAATAACATAAATGACATAGTGCCTAATAGAGCAAAGTTAAGTTTAATTTAACTTCAAAAAAGTTTTTATACCCAAGTTCGTATGAATTCTTTAATAATAATGTTATATTATATTGAAAATATTACAATTATTGTAAACTATTTGTTTAATATATTTGATTAATTATACAAACAGTGTTAAATATTAATAATTTAGGGGTAGAAAATAGTTCAAATTTGACGCATTAATTAAATTCAGATCACTAAATTACAAATTTGTACAATAATAAAAAAGGTAATGAATAAATTTGCTAAATACTAGTCAAGTTAAATTATTTCGTAAATTCCGACTTAAAATATCTACAAAAAAAGAAAAACATTAACTTGAAAACTAAAACGGTAAAATATATTTACTTTATTTAGTTTAAAAAATGTTCATTTTTTTTAATTTCCATTACAATAATAAGGAGTATGTTCAAAAACTGTTCATTAAAATATCATAAATTTGACTATATTTTTAAAATATTTAGTAAGTTCCTATTGATTAGTATTTCAATTATTTTTCTTATATTTAAGTAAAAATATTAACATAATTAACTTGTGAAATTCATTTTCTCCCCATCTTCCCAATGTGTTCGAATTACTCGAAAGAAAATGTAAACTAAATCAAGTTGTTAGTTTGTTAAAGTATATTATGTGTTATTACACATTATAGATGGAAATATAAATAACTAGTTTGGCTGAAATCTTTAAAATATATTTTAGTTTTACACTTAACTTTAACCTTAACTAGTGAATGCACACCATTAATTTTTAAATAAAACCTAACCCAACCAAGGAATTTCATTAATATTATAACATTATTAATATAGTAATCACATATTGTGTTCTTTAAGTCTTAGAATAGGATTTGATCATATTTGATCATATTATAATGTTTTAGTCTTAAATTGTAAATGTTTTACAGAGCGAAAAATCTATTGATTTTATAAAGGAATAGTAGTTTTAGAGTAAGTGCTTTCTTGATTGCATATTCGTTCTAGATGATATTTTCAAGGGATCGTTTATAATATTCCCAATTATTTTCTTAAACTTAAAACAAAACTACAGTTCCTGACTGAAATTCTTTATTAATGTGAAAATATCTTAATATTCATCAAAATATCAAAAAAAAAAATATATATATAAAATATCAAAATATCATAGCTACTATAAATTTACTATAATTTTATTGAAATAATAATACCTATATAATATAGTAATTGCTGGCGTTATACAATGTTTGAATTTAACTTTCAATAGTTATAGTTTTGTTTACTACACCGGGTAACACTAAAATCGTTTCAGAGAAAGAAACGATTTATCATTGCTTATAATTTCAATACGTATACCACCAGTATCCTATCCGACGAGCGAAGTGTATATACTAACCAAATTTTTTTGTATTACTTTGGGAGAACTGATGTCAACCAGTCTTTAAGAATTAAATCCATAAAACAATACAATAATATATTCACAAGATGACACTAGTTTATTCTAGTTTAAAGATATTATATTTATTACGAGACAACGATATTGATCAAAATACATTTGCATTTCGAAATTCGATAATATTTTTAATATTGCGTTGATATTTATATACATTTATTGACTATCGTCCATCTCGATAATAACAATAATAATTTGTGTTATATTTACATATTAACAATAATATTTAAATGCAATGAACCCTTAAAGACGTATAAAATTTAATTTATTAGAAAATTTGCGAACGGAGTTTTCTTGACAATATACATATTATTATACTGTACAATGTACGTTTAATTTAACGTCTAACGTACTTACTAGAATGTCAAGAATGCCGGTTATAGAATCGTTTGAGTAGAGTTATTGGTATCGAGGTCTCTCATCAGAAATGGTAGAATTTTCTAACTTCTGTAACGTATTTTGTATATTTTTATAGAATGATCCATGTAAGTTAACTATCGTAATTTCTATTAAATAAAAATCAATTCCAAATTAATAAAATTAAATAAAAATAGTTCAATTATAATATAATATCAAAAATCAAAATTTTACTCAATTCAAACGATTTTTTTTTTTTATCAACTTTTTTAATTAGTTTTAATTATTTTATTTTTCGGTTTATTAATAATGTACCTATTTTAAAACTAGATTATATCAATTTAAATGAATTTCTAAATTTTAACTATTTCTTACAGGCATTGTATACATAAATGACCTGTCAATGGGTCCTATGAAATGTTTATTTTGTTATTATTATATATTATATATCAATTTACCTATAATTTTTTGATATATAAATATAGTTTAAGGGTTTGGAAAATTATAGATGTTTAAGCTTCATTTCCATTTATACCAAAATAATATTTTTAAGGCTTTCGTTCCGGTTTATTTAAAATAATTCTTATTATAGTTAGTACCGATTATTCAATAAGACCTAAATTAATAAATATAAAACAAGAAAAAATTATAAAATTACAGTATATATAGGGTAAATAATAATTTTGGTTCTTATAGAGGTTCTTCAAATAATTAAAATTCAACGTTCTGGTATTTCAATTATTTTAGTAAATGGGTGAAAACTGGTTTTAAAGCCATTTCCTCTTAATTTAGTCTCAACTTCTCAGGTAAATATAATAAATTAATATCATAAAGTAACATTAAATTTTTATTTTAGGCATGTGTTAAATTAAAATATTTGTTATGTTTATAAGGGTACGGATACCTCAAGATTGGTTCTTTAAATTCAATTACTTCAAAAAGTATAATAACTGCAAGTTCCATGATAGATTATTGTTAATTTGGATCCAACTTTTGAGCATAATGCCCAACATAATACTTCAAGAAAATAGCATTTATATACATTCTACAGATATTAAAATTTATAAATCATAGTGTGAAACTGGTGTCAATTTTGGTACTGTGAATTTTTTAAAATTTTATCATGTTTGATTACTGGTTATCGGTCATCGATTATTTTGTATATATATTAAAAAGTATATAAATATATATATTATATTATATATTCAGCAATTCATTAGAGATTTATTTACATACCTTCGGTTTTACATACACCTATGGGTAATAACTAATTGATAAGAAACCATTTCCAAATTGTTAAAAAACTATACACATTATTCACATTCATATAAAATGTAAACTGTGTTTAATTTATGAAATTAAATTTCATATACAATATATAGAATGTATCATGTGTGAAATAAAAATTACATTTCTAAAAAATATGGTATAAAACGTAATATTTCCATACGCATAATATTTAAGAATTGAAGGTGAACTATTCTTTTTGACAGTGCCGTTTTTTGGCACGTGACAGCTTATCACTTTTTTTCATTCTGATAATTGAATGAACTAAAGAAGGTACTCCTAAATATGTTCAGAAAAAATTACTCTGAAAGATGAATTTTTACAAATAGTTTTATACTTGGAAACACAAAGAAAACACTTGTTTAAAGTAAGGCATTTATTTATTTTAATACAATATTTTTTCGTTTTAAATAATATCATATGGTTTAATTGTACAACTGGCAAATTTTGTATGTTGTTTATATGATTGCCTTTTCTATATTTGAATATACTATGTATTTATCGTAACGATTGTTTAGTATAGAATATTGATTTAATTAAAAACCATTTAACTTCAATATACGACTATAGTCGTACTAATTATTTTAAATTAAAATTATAATAACGAAATCTTAATATATACCTAATATTTTATATGAAAAAAAAATTATAATAATAAATTCCACAAAAATGCATTTTATATATAAAATAGAATTAGCAAACATTACATAGTATAATTATATTGCAATATGTAATATATTATTATGTATAGCTGAGAAATATTGATCAAACGGCGCCATGGATAGGCAATTAAGCATCATGCATGTCGTGTATTATAATTTTACACATCTATAATACCTTACGTTAACAATATAAGTATAGTAACAGTATAAAATGTTCAATATAATATAATAATGCCAAAACTTCGATATGCCTATTGAATGTTATATTAGGTAAATAACAATTAAATGATTATTGTGAGATTTTATGCAAATTGCATTTTCAAAAACATATTTTTGCATAAAAGGCCTTAAAAATAAAATAAAATTTCTTTGAGAATCTTTAAATTATTCATAAATACATAAAATTAAGTTTACTTATGAGAAATATTATCTTAAACTTCGAAATTTATCGCAAATTTTATAATTTATAATTAAATAAAATCTAAATATATATATAACCTATACGAAAAAAGTATACAATTTTCGAACACATTTTTACGTATATAAAATTAAAAACACATTGATAAATTCAAAATGTATTGTTCAAAAACTATATCCAGTGATATTTTAAAAGTATATTCTATTGATTATATTACATGATATTTAAAAAAAATATATGATATGCCGATAAAAATAATTGTTTTTAAATAATTATAACTCAACGATAATTTAGTTTTTTGACGATATAAAAGAATATTTTTATTTTTATGAGGTTTTTATTTTTATGCATTTCAAATTTTAAAAACACTCATGTCCTTCATAATAAATTAAATTTTTTTTTTCGATGTGAACAATATTTTATTCAAAAACACCTAATAAATATCCTTTCTGAATACTTTTCATCGATTTTAGTTTAATATTTTATGAACTAAGACCTCTGAAGTATTTAAATGAACATGGTCAATATAAGAGGTACAGTGAATAGATAATAATAATCGTAGGTAACAAATGCAACGATTAGTTGGAAATGTGCCATATTTCGTGATATTCTTTATTTATTAAATTTTGAAGGTAGCTGTTGTTAAATTAATTAATTAAAATTGATGATTTAATTAACATTTTAAAAGAAAAAAATATTAAGTTCCTACAAAAAAATAGTGGTTTACATTAAAAAAAAAGTTAATTGTTTAGCGCCAGGACTAGAGTATTTAAAAAAAATTAAAATTTACAATAATAGCTCATATAGAATAAAAAAAAAATCGCTGTTTTCCTTTTTCAAAACATTAATTTATTATTTCGTTATAATTTTTAAGAATATAATAGAAAAGTTTTTATTTTTAAATGCATATTTGTATATTTAAAACAAATATTTTACATTTCTTAAATTACTATAGATACGTAGTATTTTACAATATCACATCCAGTTATTTTTATTCGGCTGTAAAATTTTATGAGGGCAGCACAAATCGCCTGTGCCGCTAGGAAATTTTTACCTTAATTTATTTTTATTCCCCCTTCCGGCAAAAATACTGGCAGTAAAAATTAATTGTTACACTGGTTTCATCGTCTCTGGTTTTTTAATCATTGTTTTGTTTCGCTATTTTATCAAGATATTCTGATGAAATTTGATTGGATTGGTGCTTAAGAAAGGTCTTTCTCAATTTTTAGACAATTTTAAACGCATGAGGAATGAAAAATTACCTAAAAACTGTGTTTGCAGAATTTGGTCCAAATCGAGTTTCATAATTCCGAAAATAACGATACTTAATATACTTAATACTATCTTGACATTTTTAATTTAGTTTTATTGTTGTAGTTAACTTTTACCGGGGATGTAAAAATAAACTTAGGTAAATATTTCTTAGCATATAACAGACAATTTTTAAACTCCACATGCATTATTACAAAGGAAACGGTGAGAGGGTGTAAAAGATATATAATTCAAATTGAAAAGCATTAAATATTTCAGAATATTGCCCAAGTTTTTTTTTTTTTAACTTTAGGATTTTTAATAAACATTTAAGATTTTGCTTTTTATACGTATACCTGAGTCTTTAATATGGGGTAATTTTGTGTTTTAAGTCTTCCACATTTAACACAAGATAAGAAATACTTTACTCTATCTGCATTCAAAAAAACTTGAAATCATTAGTCGCATTAAATATTTTTGGAAAATTTATAATTTCTATCATGGTTATTTATTCGTAATTCCGAAAATAATAAATCTAAAATTTTGAAATTTTCACAGGATATGTATTATATATATATATACCTGTTATATATACATAATTATTTTTCTAAAGAAGTCTTGGGAATATTTTATTAAAAGTAAAATTAATTAAGTATCAACCTACATTTCACCGAAACTTCAGAATTGAACTTCAAGTCAATATAATCGCTTTAAATATATAAAAAATAAATGTTTTGCTTTCAAATTTACCTAACCTAACCAACATCGTATCTTTCGAGTGATGTCTTTTTAATAAATAAACATTTAGTATAGTCAAAAGTTATAAATAGAAATGTTATATTAATGTAAATTCATTACAAATGATAGGAATATTGTTCATTTTTATCTAATATTCTTGGCATATGATATTTATAATAAAGATTATATTAAAATAATTATTGGTTAACAAAAGAAAGAATTTCATGTTTCACGAACTATTTTCAATATGATCTCCAGTTTAAAAGGAGTTTTTTTCTGTTCAATACCGTAAGGGATGTATTAAAAATAATACGGTTTTTGAACATTAAATTACTTTATTTGTGGGTCGAATGATATACAATTGTAATTTTCCACATTACTCTAAAATTTTGTCGTTAATAATGGCGTTATATTGTAATGGATCGATTTTTTCTTCCTGTCAAACCCCTTAATATTGTCTCCTTTTTTTAAAAAAAAGATATAACAACAAGTATGTAAACCTTAAACTAAATTATAAAATAGTATTAAAATTTTGGAAAATTATGATAAATCACTAATCAAAATATGAAGTGTGCATATTCAACATCTGCTTGGTAAAGAATGGTTTTCGTTTTAAAATCTGTATAAAATTGATATACCTATATAGTTTTATATTTTTTTAAATTCAATATTTCAATGAAACAAGAGCATAAAAAAATGTGTTGTAAATCATCGTATTTTTTACATTGTTTTTCCGGAATTATTTTGTCAACTCGTTTTTATAATTATTCAGAAGTAACCGGGCACCATGTCATTAATACAATCAAATTATGGACATAAAAAATTTATTCGGAAGGGGAAAATATGCATATCATTATAAATATCTATCACAGTATTGAATAAAGGGTGACGTGAAATAATTAAAACAGTTAGAAAATAAATATTATCCTTTGGTTTATACGATATTATATAAAATAAAAAAGTAATAATTAAAATCTCATTAGTAAAAGTTCGCCAAAAACAGGATACCGATACGATTTTTCGAATCGTCCAAAAATTCATGATTTATTACTCTATTCGTTCCAATATTGGGGATCTTAATTGCCTTTAAAAAACAATTCACCCGCCATTGAATCTCATTGATTTTCACATCTAGTCTGGCCATCGAATTTTAATATATTAAAATTGTAATAATTCATCAAATTACGATTAAAATCCAATAATATAATAAAAAGAAAAACTCAATTCTACAAAAGTTACAAACATTTAATAAAATATTTTAATTTTTATCATTTCTATAGCTACCCTAAAATTTAATTCTTGACTTTTCTTTACTTGTTTTAAGAATTGTATTGAGTTTAAAATGTGATTCGTTCCTAATACATGTTCTGCTTGAGGAGATTTTTCGCCTTTTTGATTTTTATTATTCCTTAAATGTTTTTTAAATCTGATACCTATATTTATTTGGTTTGTTTGTATAACATGCATCGCAATCCAAAAAATGATTTTCTTGAAATTTATTTTTTGAACTTCCAATAAGGTTTTTTAAATTGTTATTTATTATGATACGATATCTACATACATTTTTAAAACAACGATAGACTTATTTCGTTTGATGTGGTAGCATTTTTCAGTAATATTCCAATAGGAACGATACTAAATTTTTTTTAAAAATTGATTAGAAGAATTAAATAAAGAAGCAGGAAAAATCAAAGAGTTAATAAATTTAACAAAACAATTCATGTGTCGAAATTATTTCGAATTCAATGGAAAAAAAATCATACACTAATTGGGAACCAATATCGCCATTTTTAGCTGAAATCTTCATGAGTAAATATGAAACAGCTTTAAGAAAATAATGTAATTTTGCAAAAATATGGCTCAGATATGTAGATGACATTATTGCGATCATAGATAAAGACTTCAATTTAGACACTTATCTTCAACAAATTAATTCAAATACACATCAATCAAATTTTCTTATGTGAAACAAACAGATTGAAAATTGACTTTGTTAGATCTTGTGATTAAAAAAATACATTTCAATTTAAAATTTGAAATGTATAGAGAGAAAATCTATACATTTATATACATTTAAATGAACTTGAATCATAGATGGCAAACAAAATGGTGGCATGGAATAGTATGCTACATAGATCAATAAATATCGCAATGGATAAAGACAATTTTGATAAAGAATTAAATTTCATAATAGAAATATTTATATTCAATAGAAACAAAAAATACATGATTCTAAGATTGGTTAATAAACATAAATGGACAAAAATAAAAATAAATTAAGTGAGTAGTTTAAAAATTTAAATCAACATAGATAAAAATAAGAGCAGCTCTAATATTCATCTCAAAAATATCAAACTAGATAAAAGAAGTTTTGAAAAATATACGTAGAAATTGTATCATCAATAATAACAATTTAAAAAGCCCTATTGGAAGTACATTTGCTGAATTTCAAGAAAATCTTGTATTTAGAATATTCAGTATACGGATTGCGATAAATGTTGTGTAGAACCAACTAGAAGAAAGAGAGGTATCAGATTTAAATAACATTTAAGAAATATTAAAAATCAAGAAAATGAGAAATCTTCTCTAGAACATGTATTAGGAACAAATCACATTTTAAACTAAATAAAATTATTAAAACAGGTAAACAACGGTCAAGATTCATACTTAATTGTTTATTAATGTATTGCAAATTATAAAATAATTTAAACACAAAAAAATTTAAATAAATTTAAATTTTAGATTTTGAGCATAGTAATAATGTATGCATTTTTTAATTTTTATTTTTTTTGAATGAATACAAATTTTTAGGCAGAAAGGGTAAAGTAAGAGTTTTCTGGTAAAGCGTAATGAAAAACTACCTTTTATACTTACAGGAGATAACACGAAAAGTCGTTTTAAATTAAGAAAATAATAACTAACTAATCATAGTTATCGACTATACTATAATATTTATTAACTACAAAAATTATCAAAAATTGTAAAAAATTTGATAATTAAAATACCAAAACTTGAAGTTTACACCTAATATTTACTATAGAAATTTGTAAATATTATAGCATACTATAATATAATAATGTCGTATTATTTTTTTCCATACAAATACTAATAGTCATATTCGTGTTATATACACCGAAGCATCTCACTGTATCTTTATCTCGAAAGAAATGATTTATCTTAGCTTTCGTATTCCATGTATTCACCATCAGTATCTTACCCAACGAGCGAAATGCTTCCATCACTCTTTACTGATCGGCCAACTTTTAATTATATTAAAATCCAAGTCATAGTGATAAAATTATTTAATTATCAATCTTTGAACCGATAAATAATGCCATAAATTATTTTAACTAATTTTTCATTCTCTGTGCAGCATTCGAGATTTGTGAATATAGTAAAATCACTAATAATAGGTATTCGATATGGCTTTGATATATATTATATGTATACATTGTTCTTTAACTAGAATTATTATTGTATACATATTTGGATTACACCATAGTCGAAATTTTAGTAACGACTTAAACAGAATTGTCTTATTGGCTTTAGCTATTTGACATTGGCATTACGATGCTTCTAAACTGCTTAATATCTTGTGTCATAATGTTCTGGTAAATACAGATCAAATAAAAATGTTCATTAGTAAATTAATGTGCATTTTTTCATCAGCAATGATAACTATTCGGACAATAATTCTTAATAATAGTTCATAAATAATGTGATAATTGTTAATTTTTACTATTTTTAACTATGAATATTAAAAACACTAAAAAAATTTTAATATTCCTACAAGGACCTATTATTGTAGTTGTCTGATATATTATATGTATAATTACGTATGTCATATGCCAAGTCCAAGTATTCCCAACTAGGTTTTTTTTTCTTTTCATCATTTACATTCATTAAGTCGGAGAGAATAAGGTAATTTAAAAAGTGATTAACACACTGTTAATGTTTTATTATAGACTAACTCATATTAATTGTAAGATGTGTAGTATAACATTATATCATGTGAATATTTCACAAAATTTTGTAAGTCAGCAGAAGAAGTCCAAAAATTTTATGTGGCACATGACAAATACATTCGGAGTTCATTTACGGGTAAATTACTCGTATAAATCTGTGTCGGCATTATCATCAATTGGTCTCATGTCCTCTTCATTCGAACGACCCCAAACCGGATGACGGTCATTTCGTACGAAAGGACCGTAATAATTGAGCCTCGTCCACTCTAATCCTACATTTCGAAGCAATTTTGACGTAAACGATGCTCTGTAATAGTCGGTTTCGTCGGGGGTCATATCTGATGAATTTGTTGCAGGTACTTGCACCACCCGTCGCGTTTAACTTCCGGCCTAGGTTCCTCGAACATTGCGCTTTTAACTTCACCCAGTTTTCACAGTATCCGGCAGTCATAAATATTCTTTATTCGGGTTTAACCAGCAAGTTACGTTTTATCAATGTCATCTGAAATTTAAAAGCAGTATCACACGAAAAGGCATACTATGTTCAGGAAAAGGTCAAAGGTCAAATGTCATGTGATTGAAAATTGTAATCCTAAGGTTACAATTCCATGTAATCCAATGAAATTTTGGTTTGAATTCAAAATTTACTTGCAGTATACAAAAGTTATAGACCTAAATATACGAAATTGAAAATTTATCATCAGATTATCGTTATTTTTCAAATGCTATAGGCACATAAAGAAAGGCTATTATCAGAGTAAAGATTTTTACTATTTACGAATTCATGACACCGATGAAATTTTAAATTTTTATAACAATAATGCATCCATTGACCATTGACCATTTATCAAAATCTTTATATACGTAGGAAGCAAGATTTAAATTCTTATCACATCCAATTTTCGTGAATTATCAATGTTGATCCATTAATTTATAATTATATTTAATTTTTGAATTGTATATAAAACATTGACATAATATGGTATTTAAAATGTATATAAATTATAAATTATATATGATCATAAAAGCATAAAAGTATGAAAGTAATTATATATATTTTTTTTAAATGATATTTGTAATTGTATTTGAACTAAAAATATAATATTTTGGTATGTAGGTAGGTAGATACAAAATATTTTTTCAAAAATTAACTTGACCGTTTGAATGTCCACTACAAATTATAAATTACTTTAAAAATGTTATTTGTAAAATTGTATATTTATCAATAAAATCTACCTAAAATAGTCTATTTCACAAAACTGACAACCAACGATTTTTTTTTTTTTAAATTAGTATTTGTATGTTATTAAATATAATTTTAAACAGATTAAATGTTAAAATTTTTAAACTAAAAATATGGAACTATATCATCTGCTTTATTTATTCTAAATTTTTAACAAAAATGTATTCTTACTTCAGACACTGTAAACGTGATATGTACTTTTTTTTAGCTCAATTCTACACTAACCATTTTAAATAAATCTTAATTTCTATAACGACACCCATCTAAATGCTTCGTGATTTTTTTTCTTCAATTACATTTAATACATTTTGTACCCAATTCTTTACCACACGATTTTTTTTCTTTATTTTGAAATATTTTGTTTATTTGACATATTTTTATAGACAACCTAAAAACGGTAAATTTTCCAAGTTAAAATTTTGATTAGTTAATCGATCGATGTATAAGAAATAATAAGTAATATAATAATACTTTATAAAATGGCTTAAAACTTTAAGCATAAAACTTGACATAACATAATATTTTAATTTAAATCTTGGGGTGGCACTCAAAAGTTGATTAAGAAGCAACAATTGTAACCTAAAAGTAATAAATAGGTACAGTAGGTAGGTACTTGAAAATTTAAACTTTACTATTAGGTATTTTCACCTAAGTTTAACTTGATTTGTAGTAATATTAATGTTATTTCTTTTATTATAAATAAAAAATAATAATTGTTAGAAAATATTATAAATCTTAATTTATTATTATTCATAGTATCGTATTTTATTGTATAGTATTTGGTAATTTATAAAAAAAAATATTAATTTGCATTAAATCGTTTACATGTATTTTTTAATCCCGGAATAACAGTTAATTCATCTTTGAAGAACCAATTGAAATATAATGCGTTTAAATGCACCCAACTCCCGGATTAACTGATTGTGTATTATCGACTGCATATATGAATACAGTAAATAACTACTAGACATCTGATACTATTGCAACCACTGATATGAACTTTCCAAAATATAGAAAAATATTTTTAAAAACAAATTAAACACTTTCATATATGATCTTATCGCTAGGACATGTATGTAGATATTGCAATGATAAGTGTATACTGCAAGGGTTGATCTGAAGTTCATTTGAGGGGGAGAACGAATAGGGATAATTATTGAGAATTAAAGGTCTAATCTTTATTCATAATAAATATTATTATTTATTAAATAATGATGAAAAAAACTTCAAAGGGGAAGTCATCGCAACATCCCCCGTCAGTTTTAATCTAGCTAAAATTGTAGGTACTTTTATACATAGCATGAATTATCATAAAACCGATACAGTTCAATACGTCACAAATTACTATGATAAATTAGTTAATGATGTAAACACAAAATGTAATATTTTATGTAAATTTCAATTTAAAATATAATTTGATACATTTTTACTTATCTTATGAATATTTATCACCTCAACAGTAACCAAAAGTCCCCCCTTTAATCAAACACATTTATTACTGATTTTTATTTTTATTTTTGATAAATGTATGTTATCAATATTAATAATTTAAATAATTCGAAACGTGTTTATATACTTTGACTACAATTATTTAGTTAAAATACAGACAGTAAGTTATCATTTATTTACAATATTATTTGTAAATTGTCTGTATCACTGGATTTTAATCAATAGATTCATATGGCAAATTTTACAATATTTATCAATATTTTGTCTTTAACTGTAATACCTATTATATTCTGAAACACGTATGAGATACATTTTAAAATTTATAACTTTAGTAACTCGTGTATTATTCAATTTCATATGTATATATACATATGTGTTTGTATGTACATATCTATATGTATATCACACGAATGAAAATTTAATTTTAATTTTGTTTGAGTGAAAATTTGCTCTCAAAAAATGTTAGTCGATATTTTTCTTCTAAATTTGTATGATATGCTCATATTTCTCTTATGTAAAGGTAGAATCCTCTAAACATTATATTTTCTTACAATAAACTTTAACTACGAAAACGAGAAAAATGTAAATAAAAAATAAATTTATAATGTAGGTACTTACTTTACTGCAGTTAACTTTGACATTTTTGTGACAAATAGTTTGTTGAGACCACTTGTACGTTAATTTATATACATCCTAGTTGATACATGTTTATTGATTCAATTTTTAATTTTACCAATCTTCTCCATAAATAATTTAAAATGGTTTTTTGGTCAACATTTTTGTTAAAAATAGAAATATCGTAAAATAACTAATACCTATATATTCATAATTCATATCAATTACATTTTGTATTATAACCACACGATATTAATGTATTTCAATTAAACTTATTCGATGGCTCGTCGGAATAATAATAATTTTTATTGCTTTTATAAGCTAAACACAGCCACCGCAGATAAGTAAGCCATTAGTTTGTTTTTATCGTATCGATAACAACCCATAACGTGCCTGGTGCAACTGTCAGTCATAGCCGTCGCACATGGAAACATTATCTTATCACCGAAGAGCCGGGACATTTTTCGAGTCCCATACACATATACGTAGTAACACTGAATCTCAATTAGTATATATACAGAGTGGTGTAGTGTTCGAAATTTTCTTTCAGTGTGCTCTTTATATATTATCAAGCCTCTCTCTTCCGAGAGTGACTCTTGTTTCACTTCCGATGTATTAACTCGTTATAAAAACCACTACTGACTACTGATTTTTCTAACGGTGATTTGTTGTTTGCTATTTCTAACTTACAGTCTTCGCTAGCTGATATTTTAGCATTCAATAAAACTTTATCGGAATCCTTCTCAGCATAATATTTTGATGCGATTAAGAACATCACAAGTCTTGCTAAAAATCTATCTGAGCTTAAATCTGAAAACGCTTATCTGCGTAATGAGCTTTCTGTTCTCAAGACAAAAGTAAATGCTATTGAATCAACCTCTGTTTGTGGATCACCTGTTACTTCCGTAGTAAAACTATATCAAGAGTTCGTCGAAAAAGATAAATGTACGTTCAATGTCTTTATTTATGGTTTTCTTGAGTCTCGTTCTACTGTCATTGCTGATCGCATTATTGATGACAAATCTCATTTATCTGATATACATGTACCTCTTTCAATCAACTTACCACATCATTACAAACTTATACGTCTCGGTAGATTATCTACTGCTAAACCACATCCTCTTAAAATTATTTGTTCCTTTAAAGACGAAGCTGTAACTTTGGTTTCCAAATTTTGCTCTGCAAGGAAGAATGGGTTTTCTATCCCCGATTATTATTATTATTTAAAGACAAGACTTACATGGAAAAACAATTAATTAGTTTCTATCATATTGAGTTGAAACGTCTTAGTCTAGCATCTTTCTAGTCAACATATTGTCTCCGGTTTTCATCAAAACTGCAGAGGCTTACGTATTAAATTTAAGAATTTTAAATGTAATATTATTTCTTTTACTTAAGCTTTTATTGTTTTAACTAAACATTGGCTTAATGATACCCATTACGATAATAAACTCAGTCTACACAACTATAACATTTTTAAATTTGATAGATGCTTACAATATATTTCCTGTAAAAGAATAGGAGGTGTCCTGATTCGTAATGATATTCTATTTGTTAATTTAAGTGTTTCCCATTCTAACGGTAAACCAACTATTTATTCTATTCTCCTTTAGTAGCTAAAAATGTATTATTTGTGGTGTATATATCCCTCCTGGTTCTTTAGTCTACATATAAAGCGCATGTATTTTACTTTGAGTCTACTCAATCTTAACCATGGTTTTATAGTTTGTGGTGACTAAAATCTATATGAAATACCGTGGAAAAATGACAATTATGGTCTAATTTACAATGCATCTTCCATTATACGTGTTCCATATGTTCTTGAAAGGTTTGCTCATAAGAAATTATTTCCAATCTAATATCGTCTTAAACTGGCTCTCTTCTTTATCTGGTATTCACTAACATAATAGTAACCTTACTATTGAAAACCGAAATTGTCCATGATCCTCTAGTACCACTTGACTCCTATCATCCGGCTATACATATTTTCCTCAAAATGTCTCCCTCTATTTTCTATTTTGATAGTTAACATGCATTATTTCACTTCGCCAAAGACGATTATAATAAAATTGAAACTTTCTTATCGTCTTTTATTTGGATGCTGACTTTTTCGCAACTTGATTTTAACTCCACAGTAAACTAAATTTATGATGCTCTTCACTATTCAATCTTAACCTATATTTCTTAATCGTATTTTGTTAAATCTACCTTCCCGTCCCGGGTTACTAAAGAATAAAAAATGTATTATGTAAAAAAAAGATCATTCTCGGTTTAAATTTGATAACGAACCTCTTGATCATAAATAGTTCTCACTGCTATGTACTAAATGTAAGTTCTTATCAAAAAAATATTACTCCACCTTTAAATAACCTTCTGAAAATGTTTTTAAAAATGAACCTCATAAGTTTTGGAACTTTTTCAGGAGCCATCGATCCACTAATCACTAAAACATTTAGAAAGACGATTAACAACTTTTGGAAAACTTCTGAAAAATTATTTCTTCAGATTAATTCTATAAATGACTATTACCTACTTTAGAATGACCTCAACAGACTAGTATCTTGTGCTGAGACTTTAGGTCTATCGTTAAATGTTTCTGAATGTTATTCGATGTCATTCACGCGTATAAAAAACCCACTGAAATTTACATACTTCATTAATAATAAATGTATTTCATTTTCTAATTCAGTCCGTTGACTTAGATTTCATTCTTACTCTTGCACTCAGTTCTAAACTGCACATTGATAGTGCTTGCTACAAGGCGCGTATAACTTTAGGTTATATCAAGCGTGTAGTACGTGAGTTCAAATTGTCCACTCCCCTTAAGGCTTTATACTGTGCTTTTATCAGGCCTATATTGGAGTATGGCTCAGCTCACTGAGACCATAGTACAGCTACGTCTTCTTATCAGCTTGAATGAGTTCAACATAAATTCCTGAAGTTTGTCACCTATATACTCAAAATTGATTTCTCTGCTCATATTTACTCTCCTATTTTATCCCATCTTCATTTTAATTCTCTTGCTGACCATAGACAAGAGACATGCAGCAAATTTAACTTTTATTTTAATTTTACTAAATGGAAAAATAGACTCTCCTACTTTACTATCGCAAATTCTGTTTAAAGTACCTTCTCGTTTTACGAGTCAATCTATCCCATTCCACATCCCACTATTTTGTTCTTATTATGATAAAAATCAACCAAACTGTAACTGCATAATACAAGCTAATTTAAATTCCTCTTTTTCTTATTCTAAATCAATTTGTTTTTCATGTCTCTATTGTCTATTATTATTATTATATTTATCTTGTTTATAACTTATTTAAAACTGCTAAGCGTTTATTTATTATAATATATAATATATTTATACATTATAATATTTATATAATATAATATTTTATATAAATTAAATAAAAATAAATTAAAAAATTACAAATAGTGTACGAATGCCAAAGGATGGTTCAACAATGATTTAACAAATGCATATTACAATAAATGTTCAGGATCAATTTACTGACATTTACAATAGACTCGTCTCACAATCCTAAATATGTTCATTGCTTTACGTAATCTACTTTCAATGCGCATACACAAATCACAATTGCATAATGACATTGAGAGAATACCATACATCGAATTGGGTAATAAATATTAGATTACGCATTCTATAAAGTGGCATTTGTCAACATTAAACTCAATACACATTCAAATGTACCAATTAGTTATCTCATTGGGATCATATTGCAGCAGTTGACAGTCATTAGATGTATTTATCAATAAAAACAATTTCAGATTATTATAACTAACGATTCAGTTATAATATACAAAATAGTATTTTATAGTTAAATTACATTTTAAAGTTGTATTTTTAATGAGACTAGGTCTCCAATATTCGATACCTAAATTCATTTTTTTCGTTTGTCATGTACCGTGGCATTAAATCTTTAGTTATCACTATTTTCCAATTATTTTTCTCAAAACAGTCAATACATTTTTGCATAATAATCGATATAGCTCTTTGATGTTGCAACGTTAAATACAAACTGTTGAAATAATACATTCGGGATACACCAAGAGAAAAGTGTTAAATTCCACTCGTTCATTCAAAAAAAAACCCCCCTTATTTTACTACCTACCTTATTGTAATTAAAAGTATTCATCCTGGCACATGTCTATATGTTGAGGGACTAAATAAACATTGTGTTTCCCTCCTATATTATATTTTATTATCTATATGTGCAATTATAAAGGTAATTCACGGGGGAAACATATATATTATATATTGTAATAATATGTAGCATGTTACGACAGTAGTAATTAAAATCTACCTTATCCCTAAAAATATATGTGTACGTCTTAATTATATCAAAAATAATATTAAAATGTACGTTTGCCCGATAAAAAATATATTATAATCACGCTAAATATATTCAAGACTTTTATTCACCGAGTGTTTTTTTTTAATATATACTTTTCTATATATTTCTTAAGGCCATATACTATTCAATATTTTAAATTTATTTTACATTCTATACTTTTGTGAATCACCTAAAGTACAATGCCATTTTCTTTAGTTATTCCCAATCATAATACATTATACTCTAATTGCGATTATATCAAGTCGAAAAAGTTAGCGGAGTCATTAAAAACACAGATAAATCTACCTGACTATCAAAATAAATTAGTACTGAATTACCTAGTTCTTTGATGAAACCAATGACAAGAAGATTGGGGATAATTTTTCACGGTTCTCAGTTTACTTAAAGAATTAAAAATATAATTAGTGATCTTATGTTTCTTCTGTGTTCATTCAAAAGGTAGTTTTAAATTGTTTTTATGTGTAGAAATTATTTAGCACTAATAATAGCGAGAGCAATTAATTTGAATATTTCCAATAGTTTAAAAAACGAAAAAGGACATAGTTTAGTTTTAATCGAGTGCTAATTTTAATTTTTATTATTTTTTGAAAGCACTAATTGAGAACTACAATTTTACAGTAGAGCAGGAGTTAGTGATTTCATGATTCAGCTTACCTCACGGATCTATTTATTTTCCATTGAAATCGTCTCTTAGATATTATGAAGTGTCATCGTATATACCACGAGTTTAAAATTGAATTTTCTACATCAATAATGACCATATCATTGTGTATGATTGATCATTAAATGTGTACATACATTCGCCCTCTATATTTTTATAAATATAATATATTTTGATATTATAATATTGCTTAAACATTTAGTGCCACATAGGAAATTCTATTAGCAATATATTGAAACACGAATGAACGAAAATAAGCCAATTTATCTCTCTCTCAAAAAAATTAAAAATTAAAAATTAAATATATACGGAATAAATATTATATCCTTTCGGTTACCAATTTCGTGATTTTCGTTAGCTGAATTTTATATGAAATATCCATGAATAAAATAAAATTAAACTTAATAACAATTTTAAATAAAACCGAAACGAAAAAAAAATTTAAAGTATATATATCTGAATACGTTTGTTTTGATTATGAATATATTATTATTTAGGTAGGTGGATTTATTATTCGTGGATGTTTGATTTTGAAATTTACAATTCAAATTTAATTCAATTAATTTACCGTAGGAAAATGGATGGTGGAAATGTGTAAAGGGAAAGATGGCAATACTTTTTAAGAAAACTACTTTTTTTCGACGATATAAAATATCATATATATAATATATTTATATTATTAACGAATGAATCCAGTGGAAGCGTAAAATTTCAAGCCTCCGGCATGCGTATTTTCCGTGCCAAAGCCTGACGGCGTTTATACGATAATTTAAAGTTTTGGCACGTGAATAAAACTATATTAATAATAATGATACTTGAATTGTGAGCAAAATACGCGTGTTTACATACTAGTGAAAGTTTTTCATGAGTTTTTATTTTATTTCTTGCATTTTTAGAGACGCAATAATATATTTGAAAATTCGATACTTGGAAGAAAAAATACTAAGTAAATAAGTAAATAAAAGATTGTAAAAGAAAATTTATGTGATTAAATTTCACAAATCAAATAATGTAGAACATATATTTATATATATATATTAGATGGATCAAAAAGTGAAGTTTATTACCATGGACTTATTCCATGACAGCAGGACGTTTATTGCATAACATTTTACCTTAAAAACCGAACCACAATATATTAAGTATATAAATAAATAAATATATATATATACTTAATATATGTATCACATATATTACATATTATTAAAAATTATGCCTATTTAAATAAAATAATGAAAATAAAAAAAAAATATTTTAAAAAGTGATAGAATCCTACGATATTACTCTTTTAAAATACTAAAACATATACATTATTCGGTCAATATACAAAAAAAATGATTCAATGCTCTATAAAAATACGCAGTATTATAATGTACTATAGCTTAAGTGAAACGCCTACCGAGTGCAACTCCTTATAAGTGTAACTTCTTTTAAGTGAGGCTATTTGTAAGTTCAACACCTTTTGAGTGCAAACTTTGAATATGTAACCCCATTTGGGTGTGACACCTTGTAAGTGTAACTTTTTTTGAGTGAAACACCACATAAGTGGAATTACTTTTTAGTGTAATTCGTACACTTCATACTATGTAATTTATCGGGATCCGGAATAGTCGGTGACGAAGTTTTTTGAGCAATAATACCTAATGTTAATTAATTCATTTTGAAAATATTTCGGCTGCTGCGGAATTTAGCGTTCGCTTTCTAGAAGATAGTCTTTACACGTAAAGTGTTTCTGTTGTAGGTTGACAAAGTAAATAGGTAATTCAAAAATGTATCGAATTTACTATTCTCAGATTCATATACAAATTCGAAGTAACGGGTTTCACACAACATACTTACATAAATTATATTTAATAAAAATTTTGAAAAATACCACAATAATATAATAAAGCGGGTACCTAATCCACATGTGCGAATTCATATGGACTTATCGTTCTCGAGTTTTTATATATGTGGAAACATTTGAAAGTCCAGCCGATAAAAGTCCACCCGAATGTATTAATATAAATATAATTAAAGTATTGTGAAAAATACTAAGAAAGTCCGACGATTTGAAATTCATTACTATGAGATATTAAAAAAAATATAGTAAAGGTATCTAATATGTCAATGAGGTGGTCGGACTTACCGTTTTCGGTGTTTTATAAAACCATTGTCCCCAGATGGAAATTTACGAATGTCCGAAAAAAAAAAATACGAGCTTGCCACAGGGTATTATATCAATAGATACTCAGTACAATATTATACGTAGTTCAAACGAACAGAAAAAATTATAACGACAAGTAGTTAGTTAATAATTAAAAGTTGTAACGATAAGAAAATGTATTAAGATATCGTTCACATATCGCGTATATCGGATAAACTTTAAACACGCGTTATCTTCGCGGACGCCGAGATCGAGAAAAAAAGGGGGAAAAAATCAAATCGGCATAATAAAATTCTAATCGGTGTACCCGTATCGAAAGTTCGCTTAACAATAATTGACGCCCTATACCACTAAGCTATTTACTCGGATGATAATATGGTCGAAATTTTTCGTGTTTAAACTATTCAGATAACAGACGGTATAGTATTTCGACTAGTAATATACGTACCCATACACATATTCGGAACGAACGTCTGGGTCGGACGAAAGTCCGACGATTTAAAATTCAATATAAAAAAATATGGTGAATGTACCTACTATGTGAATCAGTCGGTGGTCGGACTTATCGTCTCTGTTTTTTGTATATTCCCCAGATAGAAATCTACGAATGTCCGAGAAAAAAAAATGCGAACTTGTCACAGGGTATTATAATAGGTACTATTATACGTAGGTAGTTTAAACGAACAGAACAAAATATAATAAATATGAATATTTAATAATAATAGTTGCAACGATAAGAACATTTATTATGATTTCGTTCACATATCGCGTACATCGGATAAATATTGTTATCTCCGTAGACGTCGAAGTCGAGAAAAAAAAACGCAAAAAAAGTCAGATCGGCATAGTGGCAATCGAACCGGTACAGACCCGTATTGAAAGTTGATTTGACAATCGACGACCTATAGCCCTAAGCTATATATTCGAAATGATAATACGGTCGAAATTTCACTAATTTAAACGATTCAGATAACGGACGGTACCGTATTTCGACTCATAATATAGATAGGTACCTACACATATTGGGAATGAACGTCTCGGTCGTACAGAGACGATTCGTAGGTAAAGAAATGTTCAGTCGGGCGTTGAAATGTCCAGGAAATCTGAATCCCACCTCTACGGCATTGAAATACGTCGGCAAAAGGTCACAAGGTCCGATTTTGGGATTTTGGGGTGATAAGACGACGGCGCGAAAAACGCTGAAACGATAAGAAACGGACGGCAGAACGGTTTTCTTCCATGCGATCTATAGGGTGAACACAGAACTTATACGGTGTTTACCTCAACTTCGGAAAAGTCGATATACGAAAGAATGGAAAACGGAAAAATCGTAAATCCAAAGCACGACGGCGATAAAAACGGAAAAGAAAATACCCATTATTATATAAGTATAAGAACGGTATTTATTATTTTCAAAATGTTATTTCTACATAAAAAAATTGTACAATTCTAGTTGTATTTCTAGTTATGCATTGTAAATTGTAATATTTTCCTTCTTGGGCACATTTTAATATATGTTATATTTAAAAAACTTTTTTTTTAATATATTCTGATAAAATTTAGATTTATGTGTGAATGATTTTCTATGGATGATAATTATCATTTTAGATTCTCGAACATTCAATAGTTTTTGTATATACTTTACAAATATTTAAAAACAAAAAAAAAATCATTATTTTAAATATCAAATTGCAACTTTTCGCTTAAAAAGTTTTAACTATGATACAATCTGATAACAAATTATATGTAGGGTATATTACATGTTATATGAATAAAAAATAAGATAAAAATAAAAAAAGCGTTATGGGTTTAACGTTGATAATTATTTTTGAAGAATATGGATTCTATTACTTCATAAAGCGCATAAAACAATAAAATTATTTTAGTAATTTATAAAATTTTTTTAGAGTTAAATTTGTTCTTTATGTATATACTTAAGTAACTATGAATATAAAAAACCACGTGTCATGTAAATAATTAAATGTTTAAACACTTTCTCTGTTAACTTATTTATTATATTTTTATTAAGATATTGCTTGAAGATTGCCAGTTTCATGGATACGTAATAAAACAATACAATATCTTGTACATAATATGATATACCACCTCATATTAATAAATTGAGACTTATTATAAGAATTTGAAGAAATTCATGGATTTCAAGGAATTTATAATTTAAGAGCACATTAGTTAAGATATCACATTGACCCTTTGACTAAATGCTAAGTTTAATCATTTATTAAAAAAAAAAAAAAAACAATTGTAGAAATTAGACACGATTAATTTATTATTATTATATCAAATCGTTATAATAAAAAAAATGCATCTATTCATTTTTTTATTCGTATATTTATTTCATAGAATAAAGTATATTATTGTTGTTGTAAATTCTATATAGCTCACTATTAGTGACGTATCTTTAAAAATAATTCAACTTCATAGTAATATATATTCCTATTGTAAGTAATGTATAGTTTTAAATCAAAGTTTCATATCAAAGTTTCAAGGCGCCCCCTCTTATTTCTAACAAAAAGGCTTAGAAAGTTTTAAGCTCAAATTCCTAATGTCTATTCGGAATTTCACGGGATCGAAAAACCCATTATTCTATATTTCGTACAGGTTTCAGAAATTGTTTTAAAAAAAATGATTGTTGAAATATACAATGTTATATTATGCTGGAATCGAATACGTTTGTATTCGATACTAATATTAAAATAAATAGCTGTTTTTAAAGTGAAATAAAAATTCGAAATTCTTATTATAACAGAAACAGAAAAAACAATTTTGTACATATTATATATTATGCTAAAATTATTACATAGGTAGACAAAGTGCGACAGAAATATCTCCTCTATTAATACAATTAATATGAAAGTCGTTCAAATTACACAGAATTTTTTTTATAGGAACAATAATTAATTTATTAATTATAAATATATTTAAATTTTATTTAGTTTTTAAAATAATATCACTTAAGTGATGTCCTTCGTTATCGATATATATATATGTTTAGTTTTATTTAAAACCTATTCATTACTTTTATCATTAATTCTGATCGTACTTAAAAATATAATTTATAGATCGATTTAACAACCTTTAGTGTATATAATTTTCTTGGTCAGTGTTTGAAGACTCCGCTAAATATAAATTTATTAATTTGCTATAAATTTTAAATACAAAAATGTGTTTTTTATGTGTTATCTAGGACATTATTTTACTTATACATATTTTTAACATTTTTTGCAATGTATAATAATATTGGTTTTACTTTTTAAAATTTGAATATTAGAAAAGTATTTTACTATGTACGATAATCGAAATATAACCAATACGTTATCTCAACTTGCTGACATACATACTATACTATTAAATAGAATATTGATTTCAGTATTTTGAATATTATCTATATTACATTGTTGTTGTTGTACCTTTAGACAGACAATAGTTAATCCGAGTAAGTATAATATCGAGTAAATCTGTTAACAATATAAACTATTATAATATGAAATAATGATACAATTTTCAAAATATGACAACAATATCAGTGTAAACTATATTATATTATCGAAACGTTATGATATTATTGTAGTAAATATAATATTTCTGAATAAATAAACATTAATTAATAATAATAATAAATTAATAATCATACCTACGATGATAAGAATAATATTGTCGTTTGAGAAAATTACCAATGATTTTAAAATATATTAATAAAAATATATGTCAATATGGATTAGGTTATGTTTTTAGATTAGAAAATTCAACAATATTTTATATCATTTTCTGCATAATGTTGAAGGAAAAATGCATTATTTAAAATGATTGGCATTATATACATTTTAAAAAGAACCTTCATCAGTTATTGTGGGCATGAAAAAAAATGACAGGATTTCAAACTCGAAAAAAATAAGAAAAATCTAGATAATCATATTAATTATTATTAGTTCAGATTTTAATAGATACGATAATATATATTTTAAATATTTAGCTAAGTACTTAAGGATTTTAACTTTTATGTGGTTTAATCATTGGTTTCAATTTTTTTTATTTCTTCTGGTTTCGCTTTTGATTTGACTTTTTTAAATTTGCATTTTCATTTATTTTAGTTCTTAGTGAATTTATCGGTTGTATATTGAAATAAATGTCCGTATAAGATCATTTAAAAAGTCAATATCATTGCATCAAACGACAAAAATTCACATCATGCTTCAATAATACCGTTTTTATTGTACGAGTATATATGTACTAAATTACATATATTTTCGGCAATATTTGTCGAACGGTTACTCGTTCTATATTAAATTTGAAGCCCCTATATCTAATGTATTAAATTACAATTTTATAAGTCTTGCACAGTGTTCAGTGTACTTGAATAATGTATAGGTAATAGGTATATAATTAATTATCATTTAATTATTAAAGTCAATTATTTTATTTAATTGATATAATTTATATGTTTCGGTATGTTTTTTTTAAATTTTTATCGCCATCGTTAAGACATTTAATTTTTTTCAAATCGGCTTTTGTTATTATATATTAATTTTTTTTAAATTATGGTTTAGATTTAAATTTGGATTACTTGTATTTAATTTTTATCTTCCATATTGATTTTCCATCAATTGTGATTTTTAACGGTTTTCGTTGATTTTGAGTTTTTAACCTTCTAAGCTGATATTTAAATCAAATTGAATTTAAAATACCTACAAACATTTTCAAATCTGGTCTTGAGTGTTGGTTATAATAGTTTCATTGTTTCGATTCAGGTGACCTTGACGAGTGAAAAACCGATCTGTCAGTCAGCCCGTTCCGAAATCCAATGATTGTCAACGTTTTTATTTATTTATTATAATTTCAATGTGCAAATCAACGAGCAATACTGATTGTTTTTAAATTAATAATAAAATTTAATAAAAAAATAATCTATTTTATGCACTTGAATTGTGAACACAATAATAGTAATATTTTCGTAGTCTTTATCGTGACAGTCAAGTGTGTCAGTTATTGCAATTCGATTCGACTCTAAATTATTTTTAGGACACTATATTGGATGTATATTTAGTGTATGTTGAATTATTAATTTTAAAAGATTTGTCTATGGTTGTTATGTAAATGATAACCATTAATACCTAGTAATTTCTAACTAAAAATTATTTATAATTACAATAACAGTTACTACGTGTTTTTAACTTAACGAGCTAATTTTTATATTTTATTAACGAATCAATAGTTGTAAACTAACGTAAATGAAAATTATATTTATTTAAGTCTGCAATTTAACACTATCAAATATTATTTTGCAATTAATAGTGAATCAAAAAAAAAAAAAAAATGTTCAATTATTTTAATTTCAGTTTAAAATATTTTAATTGAATTTTTAAAATATTACTATGATCTAAACGGGTTTAATAGAAAACTCGAATATTACCTTTTAACTGAAAACGTTAATAAGTATTTGAACTTAACTGTTCAGAGTTTAAATAGTTCTTAACATATCTAGCGTTAATGATACAATATATTCTGGCAACTTTAACATTTTAAACAAATTCTTTATATGAATTAATGTATATTAATCAATGTGAAAAATACCAACTATCACATATCTAACCATCTTAATATTTAATTTTAAATCGTGATGTATTCATGTGTCTTTCAAACATTTTTTCTCATTAAAACTAACCATAAGTATCTATATATTTTTTAGATTATATACAATTAGAAGTAAAAATATATAACAGTATGCTGTTTGTAAGCTCTAGCGTACCTCTATTAATAACATTTATTAATGATTAATGCTAATATAAAATAAAGCCTAAAATTTAAAATCCGAGATATTATACCTACTTTATGACTTTATGGTATAATTATTTGTATGTATTTATTGAATTTATGGTATTATAGTTTGAAACATTGAAATTTCAAGTATAAATTCGTAGACAGTTTATCAGATGCTTCTCTTGAGTACTTTAGCGTTGGAAATTCGAATGAAATTTTCATCACAACACCTAGAATTTAACCAGATATCCCGGAATTTCGCGTTTACGCGTTAGCCACTCAGCCAACTAATGATTCACACAAGTTCATACGAATTTCAAGTATTTAATCACTGAGATGTTTTGAAAATATAATTTATACGTCCTATATAAATCATTTATGCCTAGTCTAGACTAATGATTATAGAACACAGACATTTCCAGAGGATATTTCTTTAATGACATTGACGACCTCTAAGAAAAGGGTTTTTCGAAATTACTTTTTTAATGGGCGAATGGGGAAGTGGGTTTAAATTGTTATTCAACGCATATAACGCATACTACCGGTCGTAGAAATCTGACATTTCAGAGAATATTCCTTCATAACATTGATAGACACTATGAAAAGATAATTAAAGGCACCGGTGCAAGAACCAGATACGTTAATTTTTTTTTAATTTTCAGAAGATACGAAAATCTGTCTAAAAAAAATGGTAAATTAATCAAAAATTAAGAACTTGGTATTATTATTTTTGTAAGAACATGATACACTAATTAAAACAATTTATTTCTATATACATACTATATTCATTATTATAGTTATAAAAAACTAAAAAAAAATTTTTAATTGCATTTTCCATGGTTTCAATAACCTGTTAAGTCCAACTTTAATGCATGACATAACTGGTTAATGGATCAAATGAACAAACAATCTGGTAGTTATACACTAATGTGATTTATGTGTGTGTTAAATAATAATAGTATGATTTTTTGAGTTGAACAAATTAATAATATTATATAACTTGACTACATATATTATGCATTTAAATATAATTATTGATGGTTATAAATAATATTGTAATACTATTTACAGGTTATAATATTAATATTTAGAATCACATTGACAGTTTGAATACATGTTCCGATAGTATCAATCACATATTGTACTTTCAAGTTTCAACAAAACCCACTCTTAGTTATAAGAAATACTGAAAATTTATAAACAAATAAAATCTGAACCAAAATGTAATTTATCAACATTAGGTAACTTAACTTGTTAAGTGTAAAAATTACATAGGTAATGAATAATATTGTTTGATGTAATTTAATTTTTTTTATGTATATAAATTATAAATTATTTTAATAGAATTAAGTTACAAAATAGAAAAGTAATTAGTATGAGTAGTATTATAAATTACATGACTACTATAGATGTAATAAACAACAAAATTAATTTAATTCCAACATGTATTACAATACTATAATATTATAATAATTTATTTTGTACAATTTAAGTAAAAAAATATTTTTTATATATATATGGTTATTGCAACGGATGAAATAGGTACTAATAGAAGTGTTCGGCACAAGAACCAGTTACGTCCGGATGCACATGATTATTGCGACAAATGAAAAATAAAATGGATAATATATAATATTTTTACGGATACGTCCAGAAGTACGTAACTGTTTATTATACCAAACAGAAATGATAAAAACCGTTTTTAACGATTTATTTTAATATTATTAATTGGACTTGTTTGGTTCTTGCACCGATCGATATAGAATTTTTTTCTTAATATTTCTATATCAAAACACGATTTTCGAAAAATGATGGACGTATCCTGGTTTTTGCACCAATACTTTCAGTTGTATAATTTATGACCATGTAACAATAATACTAAAATTAATTATTTTATCTAAAATATTATATACATTTTTAAATTTATGAAATATAACAAAAATTCTCCATTTTGGAGAATATTTTCCTAATAGATTATTACCGTAATTTTACATAACTATCTCTAATATTATGCAAATAATTGCTTCATATACTACTATTTCATATACATTTATACATTTTTTTTCCGATATAAGCCTATACAAACCGCTATTGAAAAAAACAGAAAAATATGTTGGATTCAAACAAATTGTTTTTTTTTTAATGGCTTCGCGCAAACATAAAATCCACTATTTCAATCCAATTATATCACCCCAAATAAAGGTTTATTATAAAATGTATATTATTATAACTATTTAAAGTGGTATATGTGTAATTTATATTATACAGTGAAATTTTTGTTTATATATTCACCCTTTTAGAATCTGAGCAAAACCCAAAGGAAGGGAGCTAATAATTTTACAATAATACTTATTTCTTCTTCTTTTTCTGTCTAAAAACAACTTTTGATCGTAAGATTTGATCTAATTGTCACATGTGTACTTATTTTTCAATCTGGATGGTGATATAATCTCACAAGAAAAACGTTTAAAACACGATCGAAATTATTTCATAATTATATGGATATTTCTTCGTAATTACAAAAAACTATGATTTTATAATCTTCAAATTTACATTAAATATGTATATTAAAATTTTATTGATATGATTACATTTTTAAAGATGTATTCCAATTTTGAGCTATTTATAGAAAATATAGATTTTGGCTTTATGAAGTACCTACAGTTAATTTCAAGTATTAAAACTTGAAATTTTAATGCAAGGTTAAGTTAAGTTAAGGTAAGCAAGACCAATTGACCTAATGTCTTTAAAAATAGACATACCATTGTTTCATGGTTTGCCAATATCAACAGAGAAATTGGTAAGATCGGCTTTATTGTCTATTTGAGTTGAATATACAGAGTTAAAATATGTGGAGAACTAATTGTTGTCATATTATATTAGGTTCTTACAATAAGTACCTAGGTATTAATATAAGGAATGAATTATATATATTTTTAAATAATATATGATCTTTAAATTTTTGTTCATAAAATAAATCTATTAAAGTCTTATTTATAATAAGTTTGGCGCAATTGATTATTTTGTCTTTATTAAAGGTGAGCAATATTACATATTTTTATTTCTATACCTACCCAATAGATTTTTGCAAACGAGTTTTAAAGTTTTGAATGGATTTCAACTAAACAAATTGCATAACTAAATAACTTGGTGAGCCGTACAAGATAATATAACGTAAACTCTTTTATTTTATTATAAAGTCAATTTCGAAAAAAAAATCAATTTTACGTGTAAATATTTTTGGGTTATTTTATTATTATTATTTTTTTTATCATTTGATTGTCATAATGTTACTTTATCTAATGACCGTAAAAATGTATCTTCCTGCAATTTCTAAATATTACATAAAATTATATCAGGTCTACAACACCAGGTGATAATCCTATATTCGATATTATACATTTTATAACGATATTATCAGATCTCAATAATTGGTACTAATTAAGTCGTGAAACCCGGTCACCCAACAGTATCGATTCAGTTAAAGTAAAATATATAGTAAAAAAAAATTAAAATTCTATACATTCATTTTTAACTTAAAACTTAAATTCTATTATTTATATTAAAACAAACTTTTAACTAGACTCGATTATTTTTAAGCCAAATTTATAAAACAACTTATACCTTGACTAAATATTGATTTAATTTTGACTTCCATTAGTTTGAAATAAGAAGTAATTTGCCCAGTCTAGTGTTTTTTGTTTACCATATAAAAAATAACTATGAATAAAACTTTGAAAATATCCAAGTACTCTGAACATTATTATAATTACTACATACCCCAGAATATGATTTATAATTTCGATAAAGTATTTGTAAATAAACGTTGTTTCAAATATAATATAAATAAATTCATAAAACCATAATAAATGATATTCAAATACATGTATAATTTTTAATTTAAAATGCATTCAGATATTTATTCTGAATAAAATGTTATCCATAAAAATAAGAATAATATTTTTGAGTCTGAGAATAGATAGACTATAGAATTAAAATGATCTAAAAAACGATCGAAAATAATAGATAAAACGTAATATTTATGTTTTTTAGTTTATTTAAACTATCAATTGTATATCAGTATTATACTATATTTTATATTTTTATATTATTATATATAACTAATATGTTTTATAAAAACAAGTAAAATCATTGAAAATTGTATTATGTGCCTTTCATTGAAGTAGTTTTTGGTGTACATTAAAATAAATAAACCAAAAATGTAATACAATTAAAAGAACGAGTTAAACTTTGAACTTTCTCTGCGGATGGATGAAATATCACTAAAAAATATATAAAATGAGAAATAGTAATTGCTCTTCAAATATTTACTCATGTATTCCTTCTTTTCTTTTTATTTTCGATTTCACGGATATTTAATATTTCGTTATAAATATTAAAGTGTGATGTTTTGATGTATTTAAATAAGAGTGTTTAAATAAATTTCGTTGAATGTTTAAGCGGTTTGGTTTGGTATTCTTCATAGTTCATTATAATAATAATAATAATATTTATTTATTTACCATCAAAAAACATTTTTACATAGATAAATATATACAAGAATAAATATAATAGTGATAAAGCTGTGCGAGAGATGAGAGATTCTAAACTAAAGTTCTAGTAAATATACATAGTTAAATCTATAGATTAGGTTAAATAATTGAAAATCATAAAGATTATCCAAATAAAATTAGAATAAATTATCACCATATTTTTTATACATCGTTATTAAATATTTTTAACCTCTACTTTTAAACATTATTTGTAATCGAGTTTTCTGAAAAAGAATTACATTATTTACAGTTTTTATTAGGTTGAATATTTATAATAGTTCAATTTTTACATATGTAGAGACAGAAATGTAACAATTTTTATTAAGTGCCTCAAAATTTATTTGCTTAAATATTTTTTTTATATTGTTTGATATTTTGAAACCAACATCAGCGAAAAATTGATTGAACTCTTGTGCTATATTTTTATCATTAGTTATTTTAATTATTTTTAATAATATAAGCTGCATCTTGAATAGGTTCCAAATATTTTTTGAATCATGAAATTCTAGATAAATATTTTTTTCAAAATAAAGATTACCCACTGGTTTAATTAAGTTGTTTAATACATTCCTGTATTTAATATATTTTTGTTTAAGTATAATATTAAATGGTTGTTTTCGTAACTGAGCATAAAGTTTCTCTCAATTTCTAATTGAGATAATAAACAAAAAAAAAAATGTATTATATATAAACAATAGTAGTTAAATACATTAATTATATGACAAAATAACACACATTTTCTTAAACTTAAAATGTATACTATAAAATAAGTAAAAAAAATTTTAAAAAAAGATTAAATATAGATTAGTATTACGTATTTTTAATAGTATTTCTTAGTTGTTATTAAAAAAAAAAGGTGGGAAATTTTTCATTTTTTGAATACACGTAGGTATATTGTTTTTATTATTTTTCAGTAAAATATGCACTAACTATTATTAAATTGTCTTTTTATTAATCTTAACCAAAAGAAAAAATATTCACGAATAAATATTATTATTTAAATTCGTACTATATCTATAATATGTATTGTATATAATTAATACATTTGTATACATTTTGATAATTTAGATAATTATATCGTTGTTTTGCTGTAACGTGATTTATATAGTCCATTAATATAAAATAACAGGTATTTTGTTATATTTTATACCATACAATTTTCACAATTAAATTAATTATTTTCGTCTGGGTGTCTTCTAAGTACTTATATTATTTAAATTTACACAATTACCACAAATTTCTTACCACTAGCCTATGGATATACTAGGACAATAATTGTTTATAAATACTTTTTTATGGAAATATATTCAATAGTGTTGCGTAAATTTGGTGCATTCATTTACACGCTAGTGTTAAATCAGCACGTGTGATTCAAACGCAAGTATTTAAAACAGTCACTTGTAATAATTATTATTATTGAACTTTTTATTTTTAAACATATCAATATATAAATATTTATGTCATGCGAGTTATTATTATCATATAAATATATACCTATTGTATATAAAATGTTATAAAATAACAAAAATATCAAAAAAAAATCAATAAAAAAATAATTAAAATTGAAAACGTATAGAAAAATGGGTAGATATATATATATATATATAAATAAAATGATTGGCCTAAATTTTAAATTGAAAATTAATTATAACTTCTCGCAAATAGTCTTAGATATTCGTTTGATACTGATCAAATGATGATAATATTATCTTGAAATACGAATCGTGGAGTCTTTGTATTTCTTCATTTTTGGGACAGATAATTCAGAAAAAAATTGTTCGATTTTAAATTTCTTTATATAGTTTTTCTTTTTAAAAGCATCTATAAAAATCTAGATAGATGGGTGAGCTCAATTTAATAATAAATCGGATATATATGCCAAGTTTCCAACACATTATTTGTGCGTGGAATAGTGTTTTTAACCAATGAACAACGATTTCATATTGCAGTTTATTGAAAACCACAGAGCCGTCTTTCGTCTACTTCTAGTAACACGTCCAATTATTCTAACTAATTATTCGAAATAATTTTAAAATTCTGATAATAATTCTTCATTATTATTCTAAAATTCTATTTCCAGAAGACGCTTTATACTATCTTCGATAAGATATTAAAAATCATCATGGTTCAGAATCGTGTATTTAAATACAATCAAGGCCTGTCATATATACTACTATATAAACGTTATTTTGAACATTATAATTAACAAACAAAATATCAGCTAACTATCGAATGATAACTAATTTTTTGTCTTACACTTCAGAAATTAATCATTTTTCGAGTGTGATATAATTACACATATTTAGACAAAACTATATTTATCCATAAAATAGTATAATATTTGGCATATACTCATATAACTTATGTATAAATAATGACAAATAAATGTTCAATTTCAATGATTTAATGATTCCAAAATTAAATTTAAGTGCTCATAAATTTTCAGGTAATTCAAATTGAAATATAATAATTAAAAATACCTTAAAATGTAATCCCTATATTATTGTTAATATATCTGTTAAGAAATTGTAAGTCTTTGAATCTAAAATTTTTAACGATATCTTTAGAAAAAAACCCCCGATCATTGATAATAGTTCAAAAATCCTAAAATATCACAAAAAGTTCTTTTAATTTTGAATTATTATTTATTAATGACCGTGTGTTATGCATGCATGTTAAGGGACTAAAACAAAATAATATATTTTAACAAGATTATTAATATCATCGGCCGACTCAGGGCAATAAATTAATATACTGTTAGTCCAAGGAAAAATATGTTATAGATTGCAATATGAAAGAAAAAATTTGATTAACGACTAAACTTTGCATAGCGCTTGATTAATACTTATCCTTTAAGAATTCAATTAGTCTAAAGTTTCTCGGTAGGAAAAGTTTTTATTGGGGTTGAAAGGGGTGGAAAATGTATTTTTTACTAGTAAATTTTACATTTTAATTTGAGAAAATGATCTTTTGAATAAAAATGTTGGGATACATATACAAATAGATATTATTAAATGTATCGATTTATGATGTTTCGTATGTTAGGTACTTCGAAATTCCTGGAAAAACGAAATAGTTTTTCTAGTTTATTCATTTTGCCATTATTATCTTAATTTTTATTTTTTTATTGTTAATAGTCGTTTCCATAGTAATTATGATGAAATTAAGGCGGATGTAAGTTACCACGGTTCCCATAACACAAACTAATATTATTGGAAAAATATGTATAATAGTAGTTACACATTATTACTGCAGTAGATATATTAATATACAGGTATACAAGTGAAATATCTTTCAAATCCACTCTTTGGAAGTGCATCTGCTTTTGAGTGTGACATCTTGTAAGTGTAACTTTTTTCAAGTGCAATCGACGTTCTTGTACCTCAATTTATATACTTTATCGGTATCCGTAATTATCGGCGATCGAAGTTTTTTGAGAAAAATATTGTTCATTAATTTGTAATAATTTAGAAAGTAGATAATCCAAAAATTGATCGAACTTACTATATTCTCGGATTTTTATAATAACTCGAACCACTTAGCTCCTCACCCGAGTATAACATATTTTACACTACTACGCTATAAAACAGTAGGTGTACTGTATTCTCCACGCGTAAAGTCACCACGAAATATAACATCCATAGTATACGAGTAGGTACGTTCATACTCTATGAATAGTCAGTCGGCGGACTTGCTGTTCTTGAGTTTTTATACAACTTTAGCCATCCGATGGAAATTTACGGATGTCCGATAAAACGACGTAAAAAAATTCGTTAAAATCGAATGTGGACAGTAGATACTACCTATATCGGGAGTCGTACATTGTACAATTTAGTTAAATATAATAGATAGAATTTTAAAAATTTTAAAAAAGAAAAAATGATATGCCGATTTCGTCTGGATGACGGTTACCGCGTATCGATAAACGTCCGTTATCATAATATGGTACCACGTGCTTTCGCAATGTCGTGGTCTATAGAGATCGTCGGGAAACTTTCGTTTCCATCATGCGAGAAAAAGCAACAATGCGGATGAACGAAAAACGGAAAAATCTGAAAACGACCGTAGAAAAGTTTGAAAAAACGGTAAAGTAAAAGGAATACGTTTCGGGCACGAGCGAAAACAAGCTTGGGAATTAAATAAATAGTCTATGAAGTTTCTCATGGAATAAAAAAAATTCATTTTTTTCCACCATTTTGTATATAACACTAGAGCATCAAACCCTCGTGCTAGCTTCGTCGGCTAATAGCTTATGGAGACTAATACCTTCGTCAATTTATAGATGGTGGATTTTAATCCCTTTATCTTTTTATAGGTTATGGATATCTAGTATTTTCATTGGCGTTCGTTGACGTATAATCTAATCCCTTCGTCAGTTTCCATCCATTGAGTTTTTCTGAATTTAGCGGTAATTGACGTCTATTATCTAGTGGTCACTCACGTTTACATTTCAAAGGCTTGCTCTTCACCATATTATTATCATGCTTTAATACGTATTCTTATTTGAACTGAAAAAAAAAATGGAATGTATCAACTTAAACGGGTTATATAGGTGCATAAAATTATTAGATATATATCATTAATATTATGAGTTAAACTAATTTATATATATATACCTATAATTGATTTTGTTTTGAAAAAAAGTACAACTTTCACGATAAATTGCGAAAAATATCCAAAACGTCTTTATTAAATATTTATATGGGTATATTAACTGAAAATTTAAATTAATAAGTTAAATACAATAGACAAATAAATAATAATGATGAACGTAATAACTCAAAATGTATTTAAACGTACATACTTTAAAGCATTTAGTTTCAGAAATTAATTTTTACATTAAATGTTTAAAAACACTTGATATATGTGTATGTGTGATGTTTATGTACAACACCACTGCCCAATTACTATTTTTGTCGCAAACTTAACATCTTAATAATTCTAAAATATGTATTTTATCATTTTATGTACTTACCAATGTTGGCAGTGTCACAGATACATATTAATAAATATTATGTATAGTAACTTGTATCCAGTAACGTTTTATTTCAGAGTATCATATATCTTTTTATACCTGAAGATAAGGCACATTAAAAAAAATTATAAACTAAGTAATTAAAAGTTTCAACTTTTCTCCTAATTTATATCATAAAAATAAAAACTATGTATAAAAAGAAATATTGTGATCATTTCCATATTGTAATATTATTGACAAAAATATAGACAAGTATTTAAATACAATTAATTTAGCTTTAAAATTATTATTATTTTATAACATTTAAAATGTAAATTATTTTTACATAATAATTATAATATTGAATTAAATAAAATCGTAACCCTGTCGTTATATTATTAAATTTCCTATAAAATATTATGAATGGTAGGAACTTATTAACTATAAGTATATATAAACAAATATTTTCGAAAATGTTATTAAAAATGTACTAAATTATAACTTAATTAAAAAATGACAATTATTTTGGCCGGTAAATATTTTTGTCAGACAAAACTTGTGTCGGTATATTTTTGACAGTAAATTTAAATAAAATAATTTTTCAGTCCTTTTGTAGTATAAATAAATGTTCTATACCCAATATGGACTGAGTTAGAGCAACTGTTTCGAATTTTAAAATAATTGAAATTTCAAACGGCTGTAACTCAGTAAATAATTTAACCATTAATCTTCACCCTTATATATGAATAAATATAATTCAAAATAGGTAATTGCTTTATAAAAATAAAATTATCTTGCAGATGCGTGAAATCAAATGATAATAAAATAGTCTAATAATTGAATAAGTGTAGAATGAAATTTGTTAAGCAGCCAAAAAAATATATTGTAAATAATACCATGAATCGGAAATCTACTATAGACTTTCGTAAACTTTAAATTTTTTAGAAAATCAACGTCCAATCAGTATATACTAAGAAATTTTTCTAACACCAAACATTTTTTATTGTCGTTTATTAGGGTTATAATCTGTTTTTCGTTGTTTATCAAGTGTCTAAATACGTTTATTGTCATTTTTTTACCGTTTAAATTCGTTTTTTGTCATTTATAATGTGTTTTATTGCCATTTTAATCGTTTTTTAAGTGTTTATACGGATTTTTGTCGTTTTATAGGGTTTCAATTCGTTATTTGTTGTTTTTTTAGCGTTTAAATTCGTTTTTTGTTGTTTA
This sequence comes from Pemphigus obesinymphae, assembly GCA_025469235.1. NCBI lineage: Eukaryota > Metazoa > Arthropoda > Insecta > Hemiptera > Aphididae > Pemphigus > Pemphigus obesinymphae. Next base: position 716 of record JAIPRL010001576.1, on the reverse strand, counting down.
AAATGCGTTTTATTGCTATTTTAATCATTTATTAGGTGTTTAAATGGTTTTTTTGTCGTTTATTAGGGTTATAATTTGTTTTTCGTTGTTTATCAAGTGTCTAAATACGTTTTTTGTCATTTTTTTAGCGTTTAAATTTATTTTTAGTCGTTTATACTGCATTTTTTTGCTATTTTAATCGTTTATTAGGTGTTTAAATGGCTTTTTTCGTCGTTTTTTAAGTGTCTAAATATGTTTTTGTCGTTATTTACGTGTCTAAATTCATTATTTATCGTTTTCTAAGATTTTAAATAACTTCTTCGTCGTTTTTTAGCGATTGATTGCAATTTTAATAGTTTCATAGGTGTTTATACTGTTTTTTTGTCGTTTATTAGGGTTATAATCTGTTTTTCGTTGTTTATCAAGTGTCTAAATACGTTTTTTGTCATTTTTTTACCGTTTGAATTCGTTTTTCGTCGTTTTTAAACGTTTTTTTGCCATTTTAATCGTTTCTTAAATGTTTATACGGCTTTTTTGTCGTTTATTAGGGTTATAATCTGTATTTCGTTGTTTATCAAGTGTCTAAATACGTTTTTTGTCATTTTTTTACCGTTTAAATTCGTTTTTTGTCATTTATAATGCGTTTTATTGCCATTTTAATCGTTTCTTAAATGTTTATACGGCTTTTTTGTCGTTTTATAGTGTTTCAATCTGTTTTTTGTAGTTTTTTTAGAGTT